>JAQFVV010012394.1:11721293-11828793 GCA_028023455.1 Epiperipatus broadwayi | reverse complement strand
AAGATCTTCTCAGAGTAAACTTAATTAATATATATGGATATCACCAATTTCTGTCTCATAGGACATATAATGAAGTACTCATTATTGAGTTGTCTTGAAGACCAGAAGCTCTCCAAAATTAATTTTTATCTTTCTTATTGCACTAATTGATTAACATTTTGCGCTGTGTAACAAAAGAATAAATTTGCTACACACTTTGCAACACCTCATAATGACTTTATGTATCTTTGCAACGAAACCTTTAAATTTTGAGTAATAAAATTTACTTTAAAAAAATATCAGTAAAAAAATAAATTACACCATTATAAACAACAATTGTAGAAATACTATAATCCACAAACTTGAAAACAATCAGTTCATAGATCTTATGACAACTTAAACGCTCACGAGGTCATTCAAGGTTATTTATAAATATGACAGAACAATATATATAATTAGATCAATGACAACTTTAATTTCATTTATCACCTATATTTTATTACTTCATCTCATTCAAAGTGCATGATATCACTGATAGTGAACAAATCTATTACTATTCAAATAAATATCTCAAACAAGATATTTCAAAATTTTCAGATCTTCTGTCGGAGAAGATACCATAGGTGGTCATAGGACTCAATTAAAAATAAGTTCTAGAAATGCATATTAAATTAAACAAAATAGAGGAATCTAAACTTCTCTACTTTTTATGAAGATCTCATAGAACACATACTTTTTATCAAAAGAATAGACAAGTAATAACTAAATTCCTGCAGGATATTTAATCTAACGATTGTCGAATGAATTCTCATCCTTGAGAAGGCAATAAACATCATTTATGTTTCATACATTTTTTAATCTTTAATAAAATTAATACAACGAGAATTAATATCCAACCCAAGAATTTACTGAGACCAAGGAATATGTTATACATGTATTCAGATTTCAGACTGTAATTTAAAGACAAAGGTACTCGTAATCTCAAACAGTGAAATCATCTGCAAGCAATAAAAACTAGTATACTATGAACATATGCAAAATATACTTTTTTCATTTGCATATTTTAAAGAAAATGATTTAAACAAGTAAATCTTAAATATTTTTTTGTAAACCTTATAATATCTTTTGATGTACTTTATTTTTATTGCATTTAAATCTGTAAATCTATGTAATATATTATAATGATATGGAGATATGGATAATGGAAATCATCATTCCAAAAACATCACAATCAAGCATCCCAAGTAATACAAATCAATAAGCACAAGTAAAATCAGCATTGAAAGTAAATACTAAGCAACATATATGTGATAAATATGGTAGAAACACCAGCATTAATCATTAATATTCACCAATCATCTTTTGAGACAGGTTTTAAGAGTATTGTATAAAATCTAGCTATCCAATGCTAAACTTAGGGCATAATATAAAAGTAATCATTTGCATGCACTTGTTAGAATCATTATATCAACGCTGATCATCATCAATGCTCTAGGGCATCAGGTACTATGAGGGTATTGGTGATCTATAAACTAGTTATCAAATCTATAAAATAAATTGAAGTACATGAAATTCAAAGTTGATCTTTACCTTTGTGGCATCTAAATAATCTCATAGAGAAAATCTGAATATCCACATGCATATATACCCACATATGTATACATATAAAATATTGTTTAAAACTAGCTTGAGATTGCAAGGATCCTAGTAATTGTGACGATGAACAAAAAAACATTTCACTGAAATAACTAAAAATAGTGACCAACAAATTTATTAATTTGAAATAATAATAAAAAGCAAAGGTGTGAAAGTCTTTTGCATAGAGTTAAATCATATTGATTTTGACTTACAAAGATATTATTTTCATAGATGGACAAAAAACAATAACAAGGTAGTAGTTTAATATATATGTATGTACACACGTATGTCTAATATGGTAAAATCTTAAACCAATGAACATCACATGATCACCATTTTTTATGCTTGCTTATAACTGTTATTAAAACAGGCAAAACTCTATACATATTGCCATTCAATGCGAGCCAGAGTAATCAGTGCCTACTCATCCAATATTCCCAGACTAGTTTCTGGCTTGAGGCCTTCATCAGTGAAGAGCCTTGGATCTGAGAACACTGCACCTAGATCTTAGGATCTAATGTAAACTTCCAGCAGTCACCTTTTATCTCTACTTAACTACAAAACTATGAGTCTTAAATTGAAAACACTACATTTTCAATCCAAGATCATCAGCTGATATAGTCATATAAGTCTGAACTGTGATACTATAATATTTTCAATCCAAGCTCATCAGCCAATATAGTCATATAAGTCTGAACTCAGTTCAGTACCCATACATTTTGGTGACTTTGGTTTTTTAATAACCATAGTCACCACTACCCTATTAGGCAGGATTGGTTTTAAGCCAATGAACATCACCTGTTTTAATAACAGTTATAGGCAAGTATAAGAAATGGTGATCAGGTGATGTTCATTGTCTTAAAAAGAATCCTGCTAATAGGATAGTGGTGGCTACAGTTATTAAAGAACCAAACTCACCAAAATGTATGGGTATTGAATTGAGTCCAGACCTATATGATTATATAGGCTAATGAGCCTGGATTGAAAATATAGTGTTTTTAATTTGTCTCATAGTTTTGTAGTTAAGAAAAGATAAAAGGTGGCTGCTGGGGGTTGCATTAGATCCTAAGATCTAGGTGCAGTGCTATCAGATCCAAGACTCCTCGCTGATGAAGGCCACAAGCCAGAAACTAGTCTGAGGATATTGGATGAGTAGGCACTAGATGGGGATTTTATGCACAAGCCTTTTGGCATCCATTGATTACTCTGGCTTGCATTGAATGGCAATACGTATAGAGAGTTTTGCCTGTTTTAATAATGGTAAAATCTTCCAGTCATTATTGAATTAAAAATATAAAGTCATTACAAAAGTTTCATTTAAGAATGCTCTGTACAATTTTAAAAATGCAACAGCAAGATATTAAAACCAATCAATATATTCTTCTGTTCACTATTGAGTTCTCTATTGTAAAATTGCACTTTCATAGAATTGGACATGTAAAATGGATGATCAAAGGAAGAATTCCTAAAAGATTGTTTCATGGAGAATGTAGACCTTATATCAAAGACATTCTAAAAAAAAAATGCAAAGTCAATTATTTCTGTTGGAAAGATAAGGCAAAGAAGAGAATACATTGAAGAGCTATCATTAGACATAGCATAGCAGTATTACAGAAAGTTCTGCTGAAGAAATTAAGGCAACATAGTAAATATCGAGCAAACAGCAAAATGGACAACATTTTCTATATATGAATGTGTTGTTTAGATTGGTTTGTACAGGTATTACAAAACTCATTTCTAGAATAGGTTTTTGCTTTTTCTCTCTTTTGTAAGAGTTGGAATGGCTATATGTATAACACATGGTTGCTTATTATTGTTATATTTATTTACTACCAACCATCAGACTTTTGTGTAATAAATGAAGTAATGTGAAAATCAAACAGAATATTTCTTCTATAGATCTTAAATATTTAGTACAAATAACTTATGTTAGTACTCAATCAAATAAACATGTATGCTTATTGCTTTCAGTTTTTATTAATATTATATATAATAAATCAAAACCCATGATTTTTTTTCTCTTTTCTGCATAATTGTAATATTCACATAAATGTTCTGGGCATCCATACAGAAAAGGTAGCTTGTAAGCATGCTTTCGATATGTAAAATATAATCATAGCATTATTACGTCTTGTCTTTAGTGTTCCGAGCTTTTAAATACACTTGATAATTATTTTAATATTTTAACAACATTTAAATTTGTTTTATTTGATATTTTTTAGTGTTCCGAGCTTTTAAATACACTTGATAATTATTTTAATATTTTAACAACATTTAAATTTGTTTTATTTGATATTCAAAAATATTTAAATTTATTCAAATAGTCCACGTCTTCAAGACAGGGCTGCTTGTGTTTTTTTTATTTTATTGAGAATCGATCTTTAAGCTATTGCCCAAGCTTTATTTAATCTTTTGCTTTCTATCTGGTGTAAATTTAATTTGTCAAAAGCTGGAATTGTTTGCAATGACAGAGAAGATAGAAAGTGAAAGATTAAAGAGGCTTGGGTAATAGCTAAAGATCCATTCTCAATAAACAAAAAAGACATCCCCTCTTGAAGAAGTGGACTATTTACATGGATTTAAATATTTTTGAATATCAAATAAAACAAATTTAAATGTTAAATATTAAAATAATTAGTGTACTTAAAAGCTCGGAACACTAAAGAAGAAATAATGCTATGATTAGGATATTTTATATATCGAAAGCATGTTAAGGATTAATAAAAACTACATTTAAATTATATAGAATACCTTTTTTATGAATGCCCAAAACATTTATTTAAGTATATATATAATTTTTATTTATTTATAAAAGTACCATATCTAAGTATTACATTTGTCTGTCATGCTTAACTAAATTAGTTGAAAATTGTTAAATTTTGTATTTTATTAATTGAGAAACTTAAACTGAATATATATATTGTTGATTTGAACATACCGTATAAATCAGTTTTATTTTTTAATAATACTGCCTTTTCTAAATATATTTGTGATGAGCTACTTTTGATAACACTAAAGAAGACTATTGATATTCAATAATTACTTTATATATGTGCGGTTTAGTACAGTGGTAAAGTGTCAGATTCTGGATATTGGAATCCTAGGATCGATTCCGGTATTGACACGCGTTCGAACTTTTTATGAACTCTTGAGCAAATAAAGCCAAAACGAATATTTAGTGTCATAAATATGTCCGTCATGTTAAAGATTATCTGAAATTCTATAAATCTGCAGTACGTTAAAATTAATAATTTCAAAACTAAACATTTTTAAAAAGCGTTGGTGGCCTAGAGGTTAGCATAGCTGCCTTCCAAGCGGCTGGCCCGGGTTCGCTTCCCGGTCAACGCTTTGACATATATATAAAAGATGTCATTTTTTAATTTACTTTATTTTAAGAATATATATTTCTTATAATTGTTATGTCTTAAAGTTGACTAAAAGTAACTAATTCTGGAAAATATAAAGTGGTGATTTGGTATAGCTTTTGAAGATTTACATTTAATTCTACAGCAATGTTTTTGCCGAAATGTAAAAATACAGTACTGCATATTCGTCCATTTCATCCGGGTGTTAATTATTCTACTTGCATTGATAAAAATGTTTTTTTTAAAAATGATTAAACAGTCAAATTAATTTTATATTAGAGGTTTACTTATTTCTGTTAATATATAAAATTTGTATCAAAGGAAAGAAAAATATCCGTCTTTACTGGATGAGAAAGATATTAATTCAGAAAGCGTAAACAATGATAAATCCCAGAGAAATTATCAAGCGTTGGTGGCCTAGTGGTCAGCACAGCTGCTTTACAAGCTAGTTGTCTTGGGTTCGCGGCTTCGCTTCCCGCCGATGCTTTGACACATTAAAAAAAAATATTTAGTTCAAATTTATTAAATTAAAAATAGTTTGTTCCTATGCAATCGATAGGATTGGATAATTAATTAGTAAAGAATAAACAATATTTTTTCTTTTTAGCCAAATTGTTAGTCAAGAGACCCTACCTCCCCCATCTTCGCATATATTTTGTCCTGTTGCAAAAATGAAGCCCGTTGGCCATAGTATCACTCGGTAATAACAAAACCATTAATAATAACAATAATAATTTGTGATAGTTGTTAATCAAGTTGGATCACGTTTTATTTCTATAAGGCAAAACCTTTTTTTTTAAAAGAAAAAATAATATTTTTGATGTATTTTTTTTTTTATCAAAGTTTTCTGGAAATTTTTGTCAATCAAATAGAATAAGTTTTGGCAGAGTAAGATTTGAAAAAAAAAAAAAAGGGGGAGGGGAATTTTTAAAATATGCACTGTGTTTGAAAAACTGCATTTAATTAAGTTATAATTGAAGTAACTTAAAACAACTTGATTACGGCTATTTAAATTCATTCAGTTCTCTGGCATTTAAAAGACTCATCTCCCTCCCCACTTTTCCGTCATTAATTTTAGATTAGCAGGACCTGTTCCAAATCCTAATGTCCAGCCATTAGCAATGCCTCTGGGAATCTATCAAAACCAGCTTTAAACAATAGATTTCAATGCTCCAGTTGTTAGCAAAATGAATTAAAACTTCTTTAAAAACAATCCACATACAACAATTATAAAAGATGTGGGAACAATGTCTCGGTTACTTTTCCTTGCATTTGCTGCTAAACATAATTGCTAAAACAGTTAACACCGCAACTTCATAAACCACTATTACTTCTGAAACAACGAATTATCTAATTTAAATAATTGCACCTGCATAGATTTGAAACATATTTCTTTTCTTTTTTAAAAAAGATAATTATTAGTAGTTTAAAAAAAAGTATCCGAAATCCAAGTAATATATTTGTACATTAAGAATACGCGTATGTGTGTTTATATTTATATAAAAGTTTAGATATACGTATTTATAACTTTTCATTTCATCATATGTAGTTTAGATATTACTTGTAATTTGTTAGATTTTTATAATTAACTTTTACAAAATGCATCATTAAAATTTAAAAAAAAAAAAAAATTTTTTTTCTGTGCAATCGAATCCAATGCTTTTATATATATAATAATCTTTATTTTATTTTACTAATAGTTTCGACTGCATCAGAAGAGTTTCTGAACTTCAGAGTAGATACGGTTAAACAAACACAATATTTTAATTAATATTTTAATTTTATTGCATATAAGAACATATCAAGATGACCTAAGTGTGCAAAATATGGAAGGCATTAGATATAAAGACATGAAAATTCATGGATAAATTTCTCAATGAAAGGGGTCCTAGTTAAATACCATTTAATTTATACACTACAAACGTATACGAAATTCATATTCTAATTGATAAATGGAATTTTACTGCCCACAACATACATTAATAAAAGATTGGGAGTGAGCTTAGAAGAAACTTGTTCATTTTGTAAAAAGAAATGTGAAACATTTCAACACTTACTAGAAGAATGCAGTGCTTTTGGGAGACTAAGATACAGAGTTTTCCACACACCAGTGATAAATCTTAAAATATTACTGAAGCAAAATGTAATAAAATTCAAACATCATAACGTAATGTTGATAATACATGCATTGAAAACGATATGGACAATCCGGTGTTCTTTAATCTTTGATAATAAAAATTTTAATTGGTTGAAGAAACTTGACAATGATTGGGACAACTATTTTGCTAGGTGTTTGAAATACTGGCCAAAGAAGGTTATGGAAATAGTATGGAGAGGGACTGCTATGACTGTTTGTGAAATGTGGGAATAAAAGAACACACACAAAGAGAAATAAGACAAAGTATGTAGAGTGGTAAAATAAAGGATCTCTCAAAAGAGAAAAAAGGTTCCATGTTTTAAACTAGGAATACTATTTGTATGGACTAACTCTAGGATTTAATAAGAAAACAATATTAACATTTCAACAATGAGAGTCTTATAGATTTGCATTGTGGTGCTTTGGGGACAGGATTGGTAAATTTGGTGCAAAGGATAAAGTGAATCAAAACTAATTTGTAGATATTTCCTGTACATATTTAGAAGTTTGTTTAATACAGTTTATTACTTCAAAATAAAAATAAAAATTTTAATTAATTATTTGATACAGTTTGAAATTATTGCCATGACTTTAATAAAACCCAACAACATCATTCTTACAAATTGAAGTAATATGCAACATTTTTCTATGTATCATCAACAGTAACACAATTCACAGTTTCAAATAAATGAATATATTTGCTTTCATGGAATTATCTCTGTTAGCCATTTTCGTATCTCACATCTTTTATTTTCAGTCAGGTGACACTTTCTTTTTATACTTATTACTGTATTCTCTTTCTCCATGTGAATTATTCTATTTTTGTTAATTATTTTTATTATTGTCATAGAAATGTATATATGCATAGTGTGTCCTAATAATGAAAAGATGATCAGTTCTGTCCCCAAACTGCCTGCAGTGCCATCTCTGAATCAGTACATGTATTATGTATTCACCTTAAAAATTTTAAGCTTCTAGTCTGTCTGGATGAATTACAATGTGAAATGCGACTATGTTTTGTATTTTAACATATAAACAACAACACCTTAGCACAATTTTATTTTAAATTGAACAAAACTGCTAGTAAAATATTTCACATGATTTAAACTATGTATGACAATGAAGCTATAAATCACAAGCATTGAAAACAATTTACAAAAGTACAAAATACACTGTCATATTTCATAATTTATGATCTGGACACACTAGCATCTTAAATTTTTTGTGGTGAATAGTTAAACTATGTTACTATGTAACTTATGCATCCTACAGCTTTGAGAGAAACAAAACATCTTTTTACAGTGACATTTTCTGTGTGTTATAATACATATATCATGATTTCAGAGATCTGCTTACTTCTTTTTGATAAAAATAAATAATGTTCGTATTAAAAAAAAAAATCAACAACAACAAACTTCCATCATTCAAATATTGCCATTGAATATAATATTTATTCTGCTAAATGAAATTGCACCATTAACTGATATTAAAAAAGCAAATAATAAAACAATATATGAGTGGGGGGGGGGCAAAATACCTTGCATTTGGCAATAAAAATTGTGTATTTATTTTTAGATGTTGCAAATTGAATTTTTTCACTCTATATTCTATTTAATACATGTATTGGTCTAAACATGTTTTTTATTTTTCAAAGTAGTCCAGAAACACTTGCAAAGTGATGTTTTTTAATGACTCCATCATTTCTTTCTTCACTACTTCTAGATCTGCAAAAAAAAAAAAAAATTCATTCCAGAGAACAAATAGAAATCACATGGAGCAAGATCGAGTGCAAATATAGCTCATGGATAGCTGGTTCATGTTGAGTTTAATTTCAAATTGTTTCACATTCAGAGTTTTGTGTGCTTATACTGTTGTGATGAAGCTTGCTCTTCTCATTTTATCATAAAACAAGGCTTTTATGTTTTACCACTTCACATCAAAAATTCCAGACATTATAAACATTGATCATTATGAGTGAACAATGCTATTTGCATCCAAAAAAAAAATAGCATCATCTTGATATTAAACTTTCTTCATTGGGATGTAATTACTTTGACACTCCTATTGTAAACTTGTATTTTATCCAGAGCAAATTGCTTGTAAACTGTTTCAAGCATTACAACTGTTTCCATTGCTATTTTCCCTAATAGAAAACAGAATTTCGCATTGTCTTAACTTTTCAGCCGTTACAAAAAACAACAAATATATGATAAACACTTTACAAAAGGCGTGCATACCAGAGAACAATTCCAGTTATTTTTTGGGTACCTCATCGTATATATATATATATATTTAAAGGGAGTAGAAAATAAAATATAGTGATCTAAAAAATTATAAAAAACTTATTAATTCAGATATATAATGGTTTATTTAGACCCAATATCTTGAATACTGGGGAGAGGGGGTCTGAGAAAAAAGGAAGAAAAGAGAAATCAGTAATAAAAATTCATACAATTTCATAATTAGCAAATTACTTTTAAATTTCTTTTCCTTTAAAATTTTATTTAATATCAAAAAGAGTTAATTGAAAATTTATCGGAATAGAATACAAACTGCTCCACTCACAATTCTTTTTTTTGAGGTGATGATTTAATTACCTGCGCATTTTTATTTTAGTTAGAATTGTGACTTCTTTTTTATTTATGGTAACTTTATTTCTGTTCATCAGCATTTCTATCTAACTGTTTCATTAACATAAATTCATTAAGATGAAGACTAATTTCAGTGTAAAAGAGAATAATTTCCCATGTGAATATATGCTATTTGGATATTGGGCTGCAAAAAGGCTGCCATTTGTTTTTGTTTTTTTGTTCCATTTATCTAAGTTAGATCAAAATTAATTTCTAAAAATAAACTCCTTGGGAAGCTGACTGAGATTACTTGGGATTGTGATGCAATAAATAGTAAGACCACTTTCTTAGAATTAGCATAGTTTTCTGGTAAATATTGGGACTCGGTTTGGAAAAACAATTCCCATATTAAACTTCTGGATACTCAATTAAACATTTCCATGAGAAATATTTCTGGCATGTTCAATATACTTCTTTGCTTTGGATTCCTATTTTTTCACATACTTTCTCACTAAATATGGGAAAAAAATCTCACAGAAAATATATAAGAAACTGCCAACTCAGATTAGATTTGCTGATAATTCAAGATGTAGTTTCAATACAAAAACTTGATTCAAACCCAAATCCCTTTTTTGGATGTTTAAACAAGAATCTACATTTGAATAATTATGGTATAAAAATGAACTCCTCAAGCGATTCTGAACAATTTTCTTTTTTTCCAGATCTAAAGCTAATGCCAATTGGGTTTGATCTTTTTGTCTCATCAATGGATTAAGGGTAACTCTTACTTATTGTATTTGTTTTCATAATAAATGGAATTTAGCAACCACTGATTTATGTAAACATGAATGAATACAAATCAAGAAACATTTAGGTAATAACTATCAAATTCATGGATACAATGATAGACTTGATGAACATAATAAAGCCATTAATGAATCTATTTCCTAGTTGGAACCTCTACAGATTCTTTTATAATCTTTTGCGTTAATAGTTAAATGGTCTAAAGAAATATACACTAAATAAATAAATCTGTCTACTTTACAAGGCTTTTTTTTAAAGATTTTTTTAAAAATCAAAATGGATGCCTTACTTTATTTTTTTTTATTATTATTTTAATTAGATGGAATTTGTCTATAGAAATAATTCTTCCTCAATATATTAATCATCTAGAAAAAAAATTAAAATGTCTCTCAAAAGATCTGATGTTAATGATTTATTAATAAGTCATAATAATGTATTGTTATTTTCATGGAGGTTTGTCATGATAGTATTTTAGATGTACTTATATATTGGACTATTGCCACCATCTAATATTAAGTTGGCAGGAAGGCTCAATTGGTTAGAGTATTCTCTTAAAATTCAATTCAAAATTCTAAGGATCCAGGTTAAATTTTCATGCTAGTACTTTACTGGTCAGGCCAGGAATACCTGAAGAAGAGAGAAAAATAATACCTCTTAAAACATTGTGCATATACTAACCTGTGTGCTAATACTAATAGTTAAATGTAATTGGAAGATTTAAATAAAGTTAAATTTTTCTGAACTCATTCAGTAGTTAATATTAGATGATGAAAATAGTCCAATATATAAATACAATCACAATAGTGTAATAAATTAAAATGTTTAGTTGAAATAGAGCATAAATAAGATTTTTTATTGAAAGAAATGTTTGTAGATAATGTAAAAAAAATATTCACCAATCAATAACCTTGTGAAATATGATTAGTGTCAGACGAATGAATACTCTTTAACAACTGTCATATTATTAGCTGAATGAGAAATTTTTTTCACAAAAAAAATAATTAACACAATTAGCAGTATAAAACTTTCTTAAAATTAAGCATAGTAAAAGAAAGTTTTTAGTGCAAAGTAAAATTAGATTGGTTGAAATACCTCATCATAAATACTAAAAACATATTCCTTTTCAGCCCAAGTTACCTCTTGCTACTTTTTTTAAAAAAGTTATTTTCTCTTTATGATCATCATTCAAACATTTTTCTTATACTCCTTACATTTCATAATCTACTTTCTTCTAAATATGCATGCAATACAGTCCCTCTTTTATTTATAAATAACTTTATTGAAAAACCATATGTAATAATGAGACAATTGTAAATCAAAAATAATAGTTATCCATGTTGCTCAGGCAACCAGATGGTCCAATGTGAACACTGGTGTTGTTTAATCCAGCTTAATCAGGCTCCACGTGTTGTCAAATAAAAATCTGGATGAGATGATTCTGTCCTTATGGCAAAATTCCTTCAGCTTGGAAATAAATGTGTCTTCAGGCTTGGGATGAGGAATGGTAAACTTGTTGTGACATCTGGCCATCCAGGTGGCATAAGTGATAAAGGTTGAGAGTCTTGTGGTGACATAATCCCTGGACAGGAAGCAGCTCTTGATATTTAAGATTTTGTTCAGGGAAATGTGGCAGTTGTGAGTAATGAAAGTTCTGATTTTGTCATATGCTGGGCAATCATTTATCATGTGATCAAAGGTTTCAGAGGTTCTGTGGCAGTTGTGACACATAGGATCTATGTTCTTGAGGAATCTCCTGTAGTGCAGGAACCAGTTCGTCTGGAGTGAATTCAGGTTGATTTTCACTAGAAAGTCCAGGAACCTTGGCTCCAGCTTGAGATGCCTGAAAAACCTGGTGACCACCTGATTGTTACCACTGAGGTAAGGAATGGTAGAGTTTTGTGTGGGAAATAGCAGGTTATGAGCATCCCAAATAGAGATTTTCTGTCTGAATACTAGGGTTGAGTGGCCATTGTGAGTGAGAAGGTAGCCAAGTATCTGATTTAGCCAGCTTATCTTCGAAGGTGGAGGTCTGTCCAATGGAATGACTGGTTGTTCCATTACAATCTGGGGAAATTTCTTTTGGAGGAATGTGGATCAGAGAGTAGCACTTTTGGTAATATTTTGAAAAAGTTGCTGCAATGACATACCATTGTTTTTCCTATGTTGCTGCATGCATTCAATTCCTATGGCCGCTGTTTTACCATTCCATAAAAGCTGTGCACAGATTCGGTTGATTTTGGTGTTGAAAGTCTTTGTCATGTTAATGATGGGTAGATAGTAGCTAATCTTTGCCATTACCTTGATATTGAGGAGAGAGATTTTCCCTTGCAGCAATAAATAAACCTTGGCAAGGTTTTTAACTGTGTTGGTGGTGGCTTCAATGATGGAATTCTGTATTTGTATCGACATGGTTTGTGGTGACTTGTATATGGGGAACCCCAAAAAGCTTTGGGGGTCTGCTGAGAAAGGCAATGAGATCTTCTTGCCGGTTGATTTTCCAGGCTGATGACTTGTTAAGGTTGAAGGAAAGTTTGGAGGATTCAGAAAATTTTTTGATTATTTGGATGAGGGGTTTTAGATATTTTTGGGAAGGTAGGGTGACAAGTACATCATCCATGTAGGTGAACGCTTTACAGTGTTTCTTCAGCTGGGGTACATAGATTCCTGGAAGTCCTGCCTCAATCTGTTTAAGAAGGGGGTTTAAGTAGAGGATAAATAGGAGACCACTAAGAGGAGATCCTTGGGGTATGGATCTTGAAGGAATAAAACCATCTGTAAAGAAACCATTCAGGGAAATGTGGACCAATCTGTTATTTAGTAGATTGTCCAATATCTGAATGATTTGAGTAGGAATGTCTAGTGCTGAGAGGCAATTGAGCAGGATGTTGACATCTACTGAATCAAATGCCTGAGATGTCTAGCTAAATGGCAATGGGTTTGTAAAGATTCTTGGATCTGATATGATCACAGAGGATTTTTACCTCCCCGATTGCAGAGTGTAGATGAGCCCTTCTTTGTGAATTGCAACTGGGATATGTTGTCCAGAATAACATCTTGTATTTTCTCCTTGATCACCCCTTCAAGGACCTTAAACAGAATTGGGGTCATGGAGGTTGGTCTTATGCTAGATAGAGCAGATGGGTCTCAGTTTTTCTTAAGGAAGGGGACCATCACTATGGGATAAAGTTTAGAGATAGTTCTTTTGCTGTTTGCAAGATGGTTAATTAATTTTAACACTATGGGAGCCATGAAATTCTCAAGGTGCATAAGTATGAACTTTGGGATGCTGTGTAGTCCTGGATGGACATTGGGAGGCAGAGCGGCCAAGCGGTTTTTGATGTTTGATATTGTTATTTTATGTTTATTGTTTTATGATGCCTCATGCCACTGATTTGTGGGGTAGGGAACAGAGTTTGACAGGTGGTTTTTGAAATATGACTATTTGGATGAGCATTTGTTTGCCAGAGACATGGCTACCACCGATGAGGAGGGACAAAGGAGTTTTTTTGTTTCTTCTTTCCCCCCAGAGCCCATATGAGATAACCACATGTCCAGCAGTGTTGGACAGGTAAGTATAACCTAGCATTCTTTGTTGCTATTATTTCAGCAATCGCAGCTTGTTTCTGCTTGTACTGTGTTTTAAGTAATAGAAGGTTGTCCATAGTACCAACACTTGAGAAATTTTCAATCCTATGGTGAAGCAAATCAAGCTCATTCATAAGGGTTGTTGACCCTTTATGTTTTTTGGTGTGCTGTATAATTATGGTTTGGAGAATGCTTGTGAAGGTGAACCAGACCTCCTCTGGATTTATGTTTAGAATGTCACTTTTTTAAAGAGTATGTAGGCATCTGAGAAAACAGCTTCCGTGGCAACGGCTTTAGTTATAATTCTGATTGTTTTATTGAAGTCTATGGGAGTACAGCAGTCCAGATCCAGAGATGCTATCAGGGCAAGATGGTCTGAGAAGGGAACAGTTTGAAGCTTGGCTTCCAGACCCTAGTGTAGCTCTAAGGTGTAAAACATTAGGTCAATCAGCATTCTATAGCTCTTCATATAGAATGAGTATGCATCCCCACGGAAGAAACTTCTGCCATTTATGAAACCTCTGCTAAGAGATGAATGTATTTCCATCACATCATATTGAAGGTTGAAGTCCTCCAAGATGATTGTAGGGTCTGTGTTGTTTGCAGTGATGAGAATTATGGTGTGGATTATTCTAGAATAGGTCAATGGGTAGTTCTGGCAGTATATGTAAATTGCAATAAATTTGGTAGTTTGGTATATAAGCCTGATTGCAATGAAATTGGCATCATGGTAAAGCATGACTCCTACCCCTCTGGCAGCTGATGTGTTAGTAGACAGAAGAGTGAAGACCAGTTTTGTAAGTTCATGTATTATGTGAGGGTTGGAATTCAGGTGATATTTGGTCTCTCCTAAGAATAAAATATGAGGAGATGTAAGATGGAAAAAATGATTAAATTTTATATGTGTTATACTGGGCAAGCATTGGTATTTACAATACAATTGACAGATATATGCCCACATACATGTGTGTGCATAAAATTTTTGAACATATTTAACTTGTTCTATAATAATACATGATTAAGCTTTTAAATTATATTTTAAATAATATAAATACTTATGCTAGGTTTACTAAAACACATATATAGAATTTCACAGATTATTAACAAATTTAATTTTATCAAACAATAAATAACAATACTTTTCTAATTAATAATTCCATTTGGAATGTACATAAAATTTACATATATACGTGTGTATCAATATCAGTTTAGCAAATTCTATTACAGCATTTTTTTATTCATTTAAAAAAAAGTATACTCAATTTTCAAGATGTTCAAAAGCTTTTTATTAGGTTACCCCTTAACTAATTATACATGTCTTTAAATTTAAAAATATAGACTTAAAATGTCATTCAAATGAATTATTTAAAAACAACTCACTTTTGTACACAAGTTTATCTGTGCTTCTTTGCACATAGACACAGCAGCATACATATAACTACTTTATTTCACTGGTGTTTCTCTTGGGTGAGCTGTTTTTTGTCATTCCAACAATTGTTATCATCAGGTGAAAGTATATAATTCAGATATGGTTGGCTTTCTCCCTTTTGCAGATGGTTCCACTTAGACTTGAATTTGGTAAGCTTCAGGTCAGCAAGCTATTTTGTCTTTATTTGTTCAGGCTATTGATTCAGAAGTGACCTGGCTTCAAAACTCCTGTGAAGGAAAATGGTAGCAGCTTCTGGAACTACTGTCCTGCCTTCAGCTACATCAGTTCATGGTAGCTATTCTGCCAGCCATCTCAATAGCTATCTTTCCTGTGGTTAGTGTCTGCTACAGTTACCAACTCTTCACAAAATATTTTAGCCAACTTTACAGCTAGCTCTTCTGCTAATCGCTTTTCAAAAATATTAAAGCAAGACTTTGCACTTGGCCTAGTTGGCCACTGCTTAAAATATTAAAACCAGACTCTTCTGGCTAACTTTTACAAAACTGCCAACAAAACTAACTGATATATTTTATCAGACTTTATAATCTTGGTTAGGTTATGTGATAAAAACATGGTGATTGCTTGAATGGCTGATTAAATGTATTACAATTAGAAACAGCGCTAAAAATAAATGTTTATTTACATATGTTTAAAGTTTCATTTGTGAGTGACGTCTAGTAAATTCTAGATAATTTCGTCGATGTCATTCATTCAGATATCATAAACAGTGGTTTAAAGTAAGTGGTTTATGCTCACGCTTTCACTTACAGTACTTAAGATTTGCCGATATATAAGCATTTGGGTTGGATAGAATAAGTGGATTCATTTTATTCTTTCCTAAATACTATATCTTGTGTTGGAAGTGAAAGTACTCATTTATTATTTAACACTTGTAAAAAGTGCACAATAGCTTGAATGGCTGATTAAATGTATTCTAATTCTTTTGAAAACAAACTTGAAATTTTTATCAAAGCGTGATTGGGAAAAGTTGATTTCAATAACTATTAATCCTTTGGAATCTAAATACATGTTTTTAGTCAGCTAATATAAATTTACAAATTAATTTAAAGATTTCAAAAATAAAACATTTTTATAATTATCAGAAAGCATGCTTATTTTTAAACTTTTAAAATCAGAATAATAATAATAATTTTTATTTATCAGACCTTTTTTTTAAATATTTAATTTTATAATAAAATATTATTTTAAACCCTTCATTTATTATTTTTATTTCAGTGAACGTAGAAAATATCTACAAAAATTTGTCTGTTTATTTCTACTTTTCCTTTATTTTATATATATGCACACACTATATTATTGTATGCTATGTAACCCAACTTGTTACATTATCTATCTATCTATCTATCTATCTATCTATCTATCTATCTATCTATCTATCTATCTATCTATCTATCTATCTATCTATCTATCTATCTATCTATCTATCTATCTATCTATCTATCTATCTATCTATCCATCCACCCATCCACCTATCTATCTATCTATCTATCTACCTACCTACCTACCTACCTACCTACCTACCTACCTACCTACCTACCTACCTACCTACCTACCTACCTACCTACCTACCTACCTACCTACCTACCTACCTACCTACCTACCTACCTACCTACCTACCTACCTACCTACCTACCTACCTACCTACCTACCTACCTACCTACCTACCTACCTACCTACCTACCTACCTACCTACCTATCTATCTATCTATCTATCTATCTATCTATCTATCTATCTATCTATCTATCTATCTATCTATCTATCTATCTATCTATCTATCTATCTATCTATCTATCTATCTATCTATCTATCTATTCGAGATTCAAAAGCACTTTAGCTGCATGGAAAACTAAACCAATTCTTCTATGACTCTTGTATTTCATTGAATTCGTTTTTCTCTCTAGTGGATTCTTAGAAGAAATTGGTTGGCACTCTCCCCAAGTCATTAAATTATATTACAATATCAGCCAATCCTATCAAAAGCTTTTTTTCTCATAGCTTTCAAAAAATTAATTGCAATCATGTGAATTCTCTATGTTTTATCAATTTTTATCTCAGTTAATGTTTTTACAACTTTTATTATTATTATATAAACTATTTTATTCTTATCTATATAACTTTCTTTTTGTTTTCAATTAATATTAATGCATAAAATTCAATAACTTATTCCTTTTATCTTTTCAATATATCCAATTTCTTTACTAATAATTTACATTTACTGCTTTCTACCACAATTACATTCATGTATATTTTCCCCATCCAAAGTAATGTAGATGATTATAAATTAAACCTATCTTCTTTTTTTTTTTTTTGGAATTTTTCTGTTTCCCTATATTCCATTATCTGGTCACTTATTTATTTTAAATCTTAATTCATTATTCTGTTTTTATACATCTATTTAATTGATAAAGAAAATACAAGATTTCATGTAAAGATTTTCAAAACATTTAAATACATTAAATACAATTCATATTGAAATTTTAGACTTTAAAATGGTGTTGATTTAAGTTGATTTTTATTACTTATATCAATTTATATTGGTATTGTTTACAATTAACTACTGCTACAAAGTATATTATTTCTGTTATTTTCATGTATGCTTCACATTTAAAAGCAATGTTTTGATTTTTTACACTTCACATAATAAGTCTTAATGTATTTTTTTAAGTGATTTTATAAATTTTAAATATACAATTGCTTTGTGACAGGAATATCAGAATAAAAACTATTTCTCACTAAATTATAAGTTTTACAGCAAATCAAAGACATACAATAAATACTGGAATGGCAGATGTCAATGCCATGTAAAACTTAGTTATAAATTTACTCCTTTTATCTCATTCTATTTCCAGTAGTAAAAAAGTTGTACTGCATATATTTTTACTTAAAAGTTTTCTTTAGTTGCACTTGCTGTAAGAATTTCTTCCATAAGCAATAAAGTCAAAAGTAGAAAGCAGACTAATATTAATTGCAAAGAAATCATATATCACATGAGCTAATTTAACAAGCTGGTATTACAAATGTTGAAAAGCTTGTTAAGAGCTATTAACAAGCTCATTAGATAACTAATATTAATGTTGAAAAAAAAATCATAAACTAGGAATAAAAATTTGTACATATTTATGTTTAAAATTATTCTCTTATATATATGTAATAAATTTTGCATAGAGGCTAAATTCTCCATACAATATCACCACCAGTCAGGGCCGGATTTATGGTAATTGGACCCAATCGGGCCCCACACTTGAAGGGGCCCTGCATTATCACCAAAATTAACAAAAAGTTATTTTTCGAAATTTAAAGCAAATTGCTTTTGACGATAAAGGATAAATTATTCAAATAATTAAAAATATATTTATATTAAGTTCGCATTGATGGATGAGATTTATTATTGTGTTTATTTATACATTATAATATAGAAAACGGATACCCGTGTCATTTTTGACTAACGTTTAATTAAACGAATAGTACTATCTTCTCTCTCAATTATTTTATTCTATATGCGTTTTACTCGGCACACTCACATTCGTTTTTTGGCACTAGTCATTGTTGTGCTGCGCTTGCTATTAAGTAGATGTGGCTACTATCAAATGTCAATTGTTTATTGCATTTGCAGTTCTCTATTCTTCTAATCGTTTTAATTGTTAGTGTCATATTTTGTGACTATAATTACTAATTGTTAAAAAAGGTAATTACTAATTATATTACATAATATTTATTAACAAGAAATTATATTTAAAATTAAAAATTTTAAGTATATTTTGTGATTAAAAATGGATTTAATTTTATTCATATTTGATTTATATATATATTGAATTTGCATTTTATTTAAATATTTAATATATAGAGGGCCCCACAAAAAAATCCAATCGGGCCCCACACTTATTGGATCCGGCCCTGCCACCAGTGGCTATAAAACAAGGATTTGAAAGCTGATTAATGATGGTATGAAACAATTTCATAATAAAAGACCTTATTCTTAGTGGCAAATATGGCGTATACATATTTCTTTAAAAGTTTTTACTAGATATGTATACTATAATGTTTAGATTTGTGCTATAAAATAGAATTTGAAAGCTGATTAATGTTGATGTTTGAAAAAAATCAAAATGAAAAAACAATAAAAATGGTGGATATCCAAAACTTAATTTGTTTACTTCTATCTTTAGAATTAAAATTGTTGCACATCTTTAACCATATTCTCCTAAGTGCATATATTATAATACTTTTAATTATGTGGCATAAACATATTTGAAAGCTGTATTTCATACTCACACAAATCACAGGACATATTTAAATTGTTTCTTTATATTTTAGCCATACAAGAATTTACCAACACAGGTATGCATACAACAGGGTTAAAAATAAAAAGGAAGGAACATCAATCTTCTGGGATCACCAAGCAGCTACAGACCATGTATTCGAACCCAGTTCTGTCCAAATAATTTGCACAGAGAAGAGTGATGCCAAAAGAAAGGTCAAATAAGCTTTTTACATAGCAAATGACCTCAGTGCTATTAATAGAAGAGAGGCATGTTTTGCTTTCTCCACACAATGGACTAACTAATTAAAAATTCAAACTCATTTGCATACGTGTACAATAAACCACAACAGTCTTCATTTGTAAAGCTATGAGTATGAGATTTGAACATTAAATCTCGAAAGTGCTAAGCAGATATATTACACAGTATAGTATAAGTATAGCTTAACGTATGTGGAAAAAGTCGCATATTTATAATTACAATTTTTACTGGTTAAGAGAAAAACAATTTATTACTTCATGCTATAATATAAACAACAAATAATTTTTTCTAATATTTCATAAATATCTTCAGCTTCAATGTCGATTTTGTATGGTATCATATTTTTTATTTTTGATAACATTTCCCCTTCTCTTCTTTTTTACTTAAAATTTATTTGCTTTTATTCCAAATTCTAATGCATTATAGGTCTAATATTTTATCAGAATGTTCATTCCAATTTTTAAATAGTTATATTAGATATATTCTACATGTACTTCTTTTTTGTGTATTTTAATATCAATCTCAACCAATTATCTGACAATTGTATTCATATATTAGACTATTTCCACAATCTAATATATGCATTGAATGTCTTTAGAAAAATTGGTACTTCATTTAAATAATCCAAATACATTCAATTGATAGTAATAGCAGACAGGTTAGTATAGGCACAATGTTTTGAGAGGTATTATCTCCTGAATTTTAAGATAATGCTCTAATCTATGGAGCCATTCTACCAAAGGCAAGTCAGTAAAAATTTCATATACTTATCTATGGGGTTCTTCCTGACTTTTCCACTTTTTCCAAGAGCAAAGTTGATTAGTGGTTTCCATACATTATGTTTAGTCACATTAGGTTGACTTATGGGTTGTTCACCATTATCATGTGAGCAGCTTGTTTAAATTTTTTTCTTTGTACCTTTTCTTCTCTATTCAATATTTTTGTATTTTCCCTATTGAACATATATGTTCATTAATACATTGCCTGATACCTTAGAAATATCTGTTTTCTCTCTTCTAATCATCAGTTTATGTTTTTAAGTCACTTTTCAATGGGGTGACTTGTCTTGCCAATATACATTTTCCCACATTCACATATTTCTTCCAATTACAAATTATTTTAGCAATTCTTATCATATCCATAAATCATAATCTTCCAAACATTTTAATATGCTACTGACATTTCCCATCCTGTTTAAACTTATATAACTTTGTCTGCTATTCCTATATTTCCCACGATCACATATCTTCCTACTTCATTCTGAATATTATTCAAAATTGCTAATAATTTTTAAATATAGTATATCATTTTCATAAGTGAGACCAAGGGAAGTCACTCCTTTTCTTAAGATTCTATTTAAGTGTATCCTTTTCCCATTGTAATTTACATTCATTTTATTCCTAATTTGCTTCACGTCTTCTTAGTAATATTTCTCCATTTCCACCCATTTTTCTCATTTTCTAACTTATTTATTATAAAATTTAATATTCATCTTTTAAAAAAACAACAAAAAAATTAAATATCTTTCTTTTTATTTGCAAAGGATAATATCATCTAAAAGTAAGGCAAACTGTATTTTCATTATATAGGGGCATAGTTATTTCATATCTTTTAATTTTTAATCTGTTTATGGTAATATAATGAATTGCTTGAGATATTATAAAAAAATTGAGTGTGAGAAGTAAAAGAACAGGGCTTAATTTGAGGACTTTAAGCTCCAGAGCTTGCCATTTGACCACTACACTGTATAGATAATATATAAAGGAAAACGTTGATTCAGATCTGTTTCATTCATTATCCCGATGTGTAATCTTTCACTTGATGCATATATACCTTTAAAAATTTCTTTTATATAATTTTTTTTATCCACTAATTTAAAACACATATTTTTTGATCACTCTCTTTTTGTTTTTCACTAGTTAAAAAGTATAAATATTCTTTTCTACTCAATGTAAAACTCATTTCTATAATTGCAACTAAATCAAGTGATTGATATATGACTTGATTTCCTTGCAATTATAGTTTTGCTCTTGAGGCTTTGGTGATGTTATATTGCTAGAGCTGTTAGTACATGGTGTATCTAAATTTAGTTCAGATCCATATGGCTATTTAAATTAGATGGATTTGAAGATATATAGATGTCTGAAATTTAAATGCTGGGCTTAAGCTAGTATTTTAAATCTAATGTCTGAATATCCTAGTACCTCACTGATGAAAGCCAACAGCTAGAAACTGGTCTGGGGATAGAGATATTCAGAAATGCTTATGACATGCTCATTATATAAAATCTCATTTCTGTAATTTGAGTTAGAGCAAAAATATGGACACATTATTATCATTTCTAAATCATCCTTTGTACTTCTTTATCCATCAAATCATTTTCAAACATGATCAGTGTATTGCAAGTTGAAAGTCTTTCGAAGTTTAATCCAGCTTCTCCACATTACTCGAGCAAACTTCCATATCTATCAATCTCACTCATGATATTTTCTTAAGTCTTTTACAACCTCTTAAAATCCAGTTTAAGATTTAATTTTATTTGCAATAACACATATAAAACTGTTTGATATTAATGCAATATGGAGAAATACTTATAATTTAAAAACCAATCTCATTCTAATAACTTTCCATTTCTTTGGAATATCTCCATTTCCATCAAGTTAAATATTTCAGGAAGAAGGTAAGAAAGTTCTACTTTAGTTACTATCTTTTAATAGTTTTAAAAATTAAATGTGATGCATATATATATACACACCATTATTGCTTTATAAAGTAATAAGATTTCTTAAATTCTCTATATTTTATTTATTTTTAGTGGACTTATATTTATTAATCTATTTAATGATAAAATCTTTGTTTGGAATGCTATAAGATCAGATAGATAGGGAAATATAATGAGAGATTTGCTGAAACAATTACAATAAATATAGATTAATTAATTGTATTAAATGCTCTTTAAATCTAAGAATTGAATATATATTTTCACCTTTGATATTTTTACATCTAAAATGAAATAAATTCTTTCCATAAAATATATATTTTTAAAAATAAGACATAAATTACTGACACATATTTCAATTATAATTAATTATATATAAATGTCTGAAGTTATTTTAGTTTTGTTTTTGATTATAAATGACCTTATTTGCAATAAATAATAAAACACAATAATTAAATCACAAAAATGAAACTTGTAGTATTATAAATAAAATATCTGTCAAAATTTTTTGATTATATCTGAAATCAAATAAATATCATATTTCAAAGACCGTTCAATTAATAATGTCTTGCGGTTGAAGTATAAAATTCGTGTTTTCAGAAAGAGAATTTCCATGTTATTACACACGTAAATAAATAACGGATAACTGTATAAATATAATTATTGCTTGTTACTAATTGTTAAAACAAGAAAAACTCACTATACATATTGCCACACACAGCAAGCTAGAGTAATCAATGGATGCCAGAAGGCTTGTGCATAAAATCCCCATCTAGAGCCTACTCATCCAATATCTCCAGACTAGTTTCTGGCTTGTGGCCTTCGTCAGTGAGGAGCCTTGGATCTGAGAGCACTGCACCTACTCTTAGGATCTAATGCAACCCTCCAGCAACCATCTTTTATCTCCATTTAACTCACTGATGAAGGCCACAAGCCAGAAACTAGTCTGGAGATATTGGATGAGTAGGCACTAGATGGGGATTTTATGCACAAACCTTCTGGCTCCATTGATTACTCTAGCTTGCTGTGTGTGGCAATATGTATAGTGTGTTTTGCCTGTTTTAACAACAGTTATACACAAGCATAAGAGGTGGTGGTCATGTGACGTTTATTGTTACTAATTGTTAAATAAATTTTTGTAAATAATTTGCAGGGACCCGTCAGATTCTAAAATTAGGGGGAACAAACTTATAAAAAGATGCTTAACATGTCCCAAATAATTTTCAATTTATTTACATTTTTATTTTGCATTTAAAATCAAAACATAGTAGTAATAAAATATTTTACCAATAAACTATATTGTATTTACAATTAAAATAGGTGTTATGTAATTATTTTATATTTTTAATATAAAATGAAGATATGAAGCAAATATATCAGTTTATAAATAATTTTTATTAATCATTGATTATCCACTTAATAATCTTTCTGTAATGTAATTTTCACTACACCATTCTCATGCAAGCTAGGCACTGGTTTCTATCCATTTTTAAAGTCTTGTGGGGGACAAAGATGTGAGTAAGATGTATGATCCCAAGATACATATTTCTTGCTAAACCAGCAATCATCAGTAGGCCCATATCACAATCTTTACACATATCTCGGAGATCATACATCTTTTTTATATATCTTTGGTCATATGTTTATGGTTATACTCCTCCAAAGGTATCAAAATCAGATAGAAAACAATCCCTATCTTGCATGAGACAGGTGTAATAAAAATTACACTAGAGAAATATTATTCATTAAGAACATCAGTTTCTTTTATCTATTATTAGTCATTGATCATCCGCCATCTGGGAGCCACAAACAACCTTTTTGGCTTTCTGGATGGAATGCTTAATTCATGATTATCTGAATAACAAGTTACATTAAACTTATATCAATTTTCTGTAGAAATATTATTCTTTTGATATATTTTGTGCCAAATAAACATATGTGAAAATTTTCTTACGATGATGTGCCTGGTGCCCGTACCTGGTTTTATTACTTTATTATAATACCAATGGAAAATAATGAAGTTCAACTTTTATTGCACAAAGAGAATTAAAAATGATTTGCTTGGGAATTCATATCCATGGTTTAATCCAGTGGTAGAATACATAGAGGCTAAACTCTCCATACAGTAAGCACAAAGAATGGTGATCATGTGATGTTCAGTGGTAGAATATCAGACTCTGGATCTAAGGTCTTCGGGTCAATTCCAGTTATGGGACTTCTGGTTATTGAATTTTTATAAACTCTTGGTAATAAAGCCATTCATTTATTTGACTTTCAAGCTATGGAAGTAACGGCACTGACTTGCAATCCATAGATTCTCAATTTCCCAGTCCATAACCATTTCATTAAACTTTGCAGAGCTAATTAAAAAAAATAACAATCTGTTGATAATTCTTTTAAACACTGTGCCCAAATGTGTATATGACTATGATCACTCCATTTTGCTCTTCATTCTATCTATGCCTCTGGGTGTTAGTAGTTCATTTATGTATGTATAATTCTTGTATCATTATATTGCATTCAATTTTCTTTAATCATTGCAATAATTATACTGCTATAAAAAAGGACAAAAACAATACACATGCATACCTTAAACATATATTAAAACATAAATGGTAAACTGTTAATTAATAATTTTTATTAGTCATTCATTAGACTTGAGATTATCCACTTAATAAATAATATTTCTGTAGTGTAATTTTCATTACACTATCAAGAAATATTATTCATTAAATGGATAATCTCGAGCCTAATGAATGACTAATAAAAGTCATTAATATACTTATATCAAGTGGCTGTGTCAAAGTTGTGAGGGCAGTATGTTTGAAACATCAATTAAACAGGCAGTCCTCGACTTTTGTACCTAATTGGTTCTTGAAATGTGTATAAAAGTTGAAATGTACAAAAGTAGAGCAATAGAAGAAAAACATCAAGTGTTGGTGGCCTAGAGGTTAGCATAGCTGCCTTCCAAGTAGCTGGTCTGGGTTCACTTCCTAGTCAATGCTTTGACATATATATAAAACATCAAAAAGGGTTTTTAAAATATTTATTTTTAATGAAGTTTAGTAACATATACTTATATAATACTTTTTTAGTTAGTATCTAGTGTTTTGTTTATAAATTTATCAAGAGATAGTCGAATTGTAATCTTTTTCTTTTCTTGATAAAAAGTTCTGTAATATGCCAAGTCTTTTTCTATTGCCTTTATATGAAATAGTCAATTGTATGAAAGTAGAATGTATGAAAGCCGATGACCTCCTGCAATTGGCTAGCTATGTATACTGAACAATGATAAAGATCTGTGTGAGGGATTGTGATCTAGGTCAATTGATGAGTGCTGGTTCAGTATGAAATGTGCATCTTGGAGACCATACATCCTTTTCATATGCCTTTGATCACATGTTCATGATTATACTTTTCCACAAAGTGTTAAAAGTGGATAAAAATCAGTCCCTATCTTGTGTAAGAGTGATGTAATGAAAATTACATTACAAAAATAATATTCATTAAATAAACTATTAAATGTTTTTTTTTTTTTTGAGAATGACAGATATGAAATAAATCAGATATTTTTCTCTAAGTTAAGAAAGAAAAACCCAAGCAGATAAAACAATGGAGAGAAAAAAACCCCTCTGTTTTAGGCTAAATAATCTATGGTTAGAAAAAAAACTTCAGCTGTTGCAAATTTATTCCAATTTTAGGTGGTAATCAATGATGGAAATACATTAGATGTCTAAAGAATTTACCCACTGTCTATGCATTGCCTCTATGTAGGTTTAAGATAAACTTCATCAGCAATTACCAAAAAACTTATTTGAATCTATAGCACTAGCTTCTCTTTCTAATCTCCGAAGGCTCTAAGCTCTGAAAACAAAGTCTCAATATTAATTGTTAAAAGCAATATAGAGAACCAAACATCCCAAAGTAAATTCTCAGGTGTGATCTTCAATCAGCATTACTAGAAACAGGAGTAATAAAGAATTATTTTCAGAATTAGTGAGACTTTATTTAAAAAAAATGCACAAATTTTTGTTTTTAACAAGAATGCCTTGTATGACCAATAACATTTTTGCCAAAAGTTATCTATGTAATAAAATTTAATACACTTTTCTGTTAACATCAATTATCTGCCAAAGGCAAATCTCCACCCAATCAGACCAAACATTGTTCAAATTTACTTTGACTGCTTTTGACTACTTTTACCTTATACTTCAGCAATCTTCAATCCAGCAGAATGAAGGTCTCTTTATGCTTAATCCAGTTTCTATAAACAATCAGATTTTTCCCCCATATAACTTCATCAAATTTTCTTACTGCATTCATGTCATTACTTTCTATGTTTTTTATATTCTCGTGAGATCCAGTTTGTGACTTTAATTGCCCATATAATAATATCATTTTTAACAATATGTCCATGCCAGATCCCTTTCAGTCTATACATTTTTAAAATAATATCAGTGATACTTATTTGTTCTCCCACTCACCTATTTTATTTTTGATCCATTCTTGTTCTCCATACTTCATTGTGTGATCTGAAGTCATTGTATATCTTCTATTAAATGTCCAAGTCTTAGATCCACATATAAGAACTCTTGATACTGTTTAACTGCACATTATCAGGGCTCAATTAAATTTCAACCCCCCCCCCCATTATTATACAGAAATTTATAAATATAGAATTATAAAAAAAATATTTATTGTGTGACAGAGAAACAAAAATTATTTATTTAATAAAGGTATTACATATTCAAATTTACTTTTCTTGATACTACTGGCAAATGATTATTTAAAATTATCTGCATCAAATATGTAAATTAATTACTAAATGGAATCATTTCTCTACACCAGTGAAAAGTTTTTGTAAGACTAAATGCAGTCTGTCATTTAAAAAAAGAACCAAAACACCAGTTAATTGAATATTTTTGGTAGATTGTTTTTAGCAAGTGCATATCTTCAAGCTAATCATATTTTTTAAATTTATTTTCATATAAGATTCATCAACAGCAAACAAGTGACTGTTTACCCACATTTTCTTGGAAAAAATAGCACACTGCCTTCATAAAGAGAACTTAACAGATATAGTCATAGGAAGAAAAATTGAGCTAGACAAAATTATTTTTTTGGCAAAAATCTTCATGCAAATTGAATATCTTTTAGCACATTTATATATCCATTATTACAACTTAATCTAAAGGTGCCAACTTAAAGCAATCACAACTATGACACCATCCTCCCCAAATATATATTTTAATGATTATTATTAATAAAATATCAAACTAGAAATTATCATATCAGTTATATATGTGCATATAAAACAAAACAAGTAGTCATTTAACAAACTTTATCATCATCGTTATTATTAAAAAAAAAATATTTACTTAACTATTACGAAATAAAACTTTTAATTTTAAATTCTACTTACAAAATGAACACATAACAACAATCAACATTATAATGTTATCTGTTTTTACTCAACAATGACTTATCACCAATATTTGTACAAAGGTGTATTTGAAATTACCATAACCTATCACAAACCACTCCAAATGATACTTTATTTAATTAAAAAAGCTTTTAGAAATTGTGATCAACTCTATTGGAGTTTTCATCATTATCATTATTGACTCTTTATGCCCTTTAATAAATAGTCAATAATGATGATGATGAAAACTCAAGATTCTCCATCTGGAAAGGAGAAAGCAAAGATGAAAAGATAAAGGAGAAATAATTAAAGATGAGTATTGTGATGACATATGAACCACTTCATGAGAAACAAATAAATCCACATACTCATTCTTTTATCTGTTGACTGGATATCTCTTGAAATGATGTTCCAAATTGTAACTCTCTATTGTGGTTCATCCTTAGCCATAATGTTGGCAATGAAAACAATTAGTAGTGTACCTTTCTAGTCTCTCTTTGAGGTATTCTTTATGAAGTAAATGGGATTTGCTTCTTCCATAAAAACAAGATAAATTTACCATAACTTTTTGGGTTGTAAGTTTGTTATCATTTACTTTCTTCATATATCCAATTCAACAAAGCTTCATTCTTATAATAATTGATTTGATAACATCACACCAGCAGGTTAAGAGCATTTTGCCATCATATTTTCACAATGATATAGAGTGTCTGCAAATAAAAAAAATTCACTTTTTTTTTAAACATTATATCAATAGGGAATCTGTGATTCATTTCATGCAATAAATTTGAAAGAATAATCATCAGTCTAACATCAATTTTCTTTCCAGAAGATAATATAATATTCTTGTAATAAAAGTACTGGATTCATATGTTACATTGTCTATCTGGTGTTAGATAAAATAATCATGATAACTCATGACCATTGTTGGAAGTAATTTGTCAATGCTTGTCATACAATTATACTAACTGTACTTAAAGTGTCATAAAACTTTAGTAGAGTTTTTTACATTATTACTTTGGATATATTAATTTGTTGTATTGGACATCTTTTTGTTTCTATTATTTTTCCATTCTAAATGAAACATTATTACATATAAATAGATATATTTCACAGTTAATATAGATGTAAATTAATTAGTAAATGAGATCACTGTTGACTGCTATATATATGAAGTTAAATCCATAGCCAATGTGTATTGATGTGCAGCAACCAATCAAATTGGTTCTGCTATTGTTTCCATTCAATCTGCAGACAAAGTTTGATTGGTTACTGCACATTAATACACCTTGGCTGTGAATTTAATTTTGAATATATATATATATATCAGTGATCCCATTTATTAATTAATTTATATATATATAGAAATTTAATGTGATTAAAAAATGAATGCCCATATATTTTTGTGCATTGTTAGACTGGAAAAGTCTAGAGGCTAAGGTGCAGGGCCACCCATGATCAGTCACTTTCAGAGCTCAAACTTCTTATGATGAAGAAATTAAAAACGAATGGTAGTATGATTCCATTTTATTGGTTAAGAAAAGTCCAATGGGAATTGCAGTTTCTTCCACTTCAATGCTATGATCTTTTACAATTACTTTATAATGAAAGTGGAAAAGGAGCGCACTGAATTATAGGATAAATTTTAAACAATGAAACACTTTTCTAAAGATACAAAAATGTATTTGTTTAAAACACTTCTATTACTAATCATTCATTTTGAAAATATAATAGAAATAGGACTAGTTTAAATACAAGGTTTTTTGCATAAATTATTTAATATATTTATCAGAATACTATACACTAATTATAGTGTTCACTGATGAATCATTGCAAAGCATACGATTTTATTTTATTATATGATGTTTATATGAAAGGATTTATTTATCAATTTATATTACTCAAATTAAACAAATAAAATATAATCAAAATATTAGAAACAAAGAGAGATTTTATATTTCAATAAATAAATCATTAAATATGAATCATTCAGCAATGCAAAGAATAGTAAAAGAATATAATAAATTATGTAGAATTACTAAAACTAATATTATAATTATTATTTATATACTTTGAACCATTTTATATTTTAAATTATGTAGCAGAGTGTAGACATTATAATTGGTAAATCATAAGTTTCAACAAGTGACTGCTTATCATATGTACATTACATCATCATAGGTGTCATGCCTAAACAAACCAATAGAATATCAGCAATCTGTTGTCAGGGCAACAGTACAGTTAAATATAAATGAAATTCTAAATTACATCATCACAGCACTCATGACTAAAGAAATAATAGAATATCAGCAATCTGTTGTCAGGGCACTAATACAGCTAAATATAAATGACATTCTAAATTATATCATCACAACTAAACAAACCAATAGAATATCAGCAATCTGTTGTCAGGGCAACAGCACAATTAGATATAAATGAAATTCTAAATTACATCATCACTGCACTCATGACTAAAGAAACCAACAGAATATATACAATCTGTTGTCAAGGCAACACTATAATAAGACAGTAAATGCTGATAATCTATTATTTTGTTTAGGCAAGAAGGCTTTGATGATCTAATTATAATTATTATATATGTAGACACACATTTCAATTACTATCTGACTTGTACAAATAATTTGTATGGCAGACTAATAAATTATTACTATTATTATTTACCATATTGAATACTGGCTGTTCTAATTACATGTAGACTGTGTGATTTAGTGCAGTGAAGTGATAGTCTATACCTCAAGGGCATAGCTTGTACTCCAGCTTTATAACTTCTGGTGATTGAATTTCTTATGACTTCCTGAGCAACAAAACATTCAACTGTCATTATTATTTACTCCTTGTTAGATAGTGCTACAATATTACATACGCATATTGTGAATTATTATTACTAAGAATAACATTAAATTGTTCTCACCTTTTTCTTCAAACCCATATATAATTGCCGAGTTAATGGAAGAAGAAATGTAAACAAAATTAGTTGCAGTTGCTGAATATCAAAATTTGCGGCTGCTTCTAAAATCTAAGGTTTATTTTTGTAATCCCTTTGTATTCTCCTAAGAAATACTTTGAAATTAAAATCAGTTAGCACATATATATATATATTATGAAGATTAAAATAATCAGTATTAATACTACTTTCTTCCCCAAATGACTGACTGAAACCTTGTTATTGCTAATGATATCAACTCCAAAACTTGAATTAGATATTACTATGTAGATCTGCAGGGTTTTTTATAGTGAAGTAGCAGTCTCTGAAGCTCAAGGTCAAGATTCAGCTATGTTACTTCCGGTTCTTGACCTTATGACTTTCCAGGCAATAAATCTTTCGATTATTTGAATTTATCACTATAATAAAATATCCTATCTTTTAACTTACTAAATGCAGCAACACCCCATTGGAGCCTGTGTTGTCCATCGAATTCTGCACTTCAACGTAAAAAGCTACCATTGCATTAAAATTTACTGACAGTCTTATCCAAAGTTATAGATTTTATAAAAAAACAAAAAATATAATTTGAAGTCTTGATCACGCATAATTTTTTTTTGCCGATTTAAATTTTAGACTTTTTAAATTACTCTTTCTTGAAATCAAACACATAGAAAATAGATTTTTTCTTGTGAAGAAATGTGCATATTTCTATCAGAGCAATTTTTAAAAAATATTAGAGTCAAAATAATAAAATATAGCGTAATTTTCGGTCATGAGTACAGTCAATTGTAATCAAATATTTACTAAAATATCTTTTCTCTTTATCTCTCTTCCCCCCACGTAACTGCCTTCAGTCACTTAGGTGTCTTGCAGGGCTCAGTGGCAGATATGGAGTTAAAGGTTCATGGATTATAAATCATCATTGTCATGTCATTTCCGGTATTTAAATGTCATAAGACCTCCCTAGTGATAAAGTATTCAATTTTTATTTTGTCACTTAGATAATATAGAAATGGTTCACCATGAGTTTCTCATGCCTTCAATCATTTCTCTGTCACCATGGAATTTTATGTTTATGGAGCTATTAATCCTTGAATTTCAAATCATAGTTTTAACTCTGATTTTTTTTTTTCAATTTGTATCTTTTTATTTCTTTACCTCGTTTTTCTTCTGGAGTTCGATTGGCTATCTTGCTTATGACTGGTGCTAATGATGATGATTTAGTAGCAGTCTTTAATTCACTGTTGATTTACAAATGTTTTTTTGTAAGCCTATCTCCCAGATAATATGAAATGTTTTTGGTAACAAATTCATCATCATCACTATCATCGGTTTACAAAGACAGTACCCTATCACAGTAGTCAATTATTCTGCCATCAGTTATTCTCTTTATATATTCAATTTAACTGATCACATTTTAAAGGTTTTACATATTTTGGTATTTGATAAAAAATTGTTCTATGTATAATGGTTAATTTCCTCTTGTTTTGAGCAAAATTCAATTCTGATTATATTATTCAGGGGATCATATAATGTTTGAGCACCAGAAGTAACAGATATAAACGGGAATCCATAGACCTTTAGCTCTTAAATTTCACCAAATCACACACATTACATTATTTAATTTTACCAATAATGTTATTATAGGTAATATGAATTCAAATTGCTTTATCTATGTTAATGATTACTTATGATCTTTGATTCATTTTTTAAAATCAACCTCCATGTTTTACAATTATAAGTTTAACAAATTCACCTTTTTCCATTTATTTTTACCAGTTCATTTGCTTTATATCAAATATAAAATTTTCGTCTCCTCTTTAACTTTTTTGCAATTTTACTAAAATTTATTCTCAAGTCTAGCTTTAAATTGATTAAAGATAATATTTACTGTAAATATATATTACTATCAGAACAATGATTCTAAAAAGTTATTTAATTTAGAAAGTATAGGGGATTTGAACTTAGACTTTAAACTGAGCACTGATTATATATATATATATATATATGTGGGAGATGATAATCGGGACCAACTGATGAGTGCTGGTTTAGCACAAAATAGGTGTATTGGCGATTGTTTATCTTTTTTATATGTATGTGGTCATGTATATCAGTGGTATGAGATAGTATGGATAGTTGAAGGATGCTTGCAAATCTGAGTTCAAATCCCCTATACTTACAATTAGGCTCCAGGTATGTGAAGAGTGCCTGTATTTCAAATATTTTAATTTAAAGATTAATTTAAAATTATGTGAATATTGTAAATAGTTTACCATTCATTTTGTATATAATTTCTAAAATGTTTTTAAATCACTTGCTAATATGTGGGACACCTCATAAATGTGTTATCATGGAAAAATAAAGTCAAAACAAACAAAAGTCTTGTACCATCAAGACAACAGACTCCAAGTGAATATATGAATAGTATTTTTCTAGAATAATCTATCATCTGTTTTCTTTGTCAGACAATTCAAAAATTACTCTTCTTTTACATCGTTAATTTTTCTAAACATTATAACCATTTCTATCATATAATAATATGATAAAAGTATGTCACTATCAATCTGGTCCATTGAGTTTTAGATAAAATTAAGTAGTGACTTGTTTACTTTCTTTGCTGCCCATAGAATTTTCAAAATCATTACCAAACCATAGTTCAAACAGTTCTCTACTTTGCTTTTCAATGTTTAACTTTCACAATTATATTCATAGGAAAATTATAGATTAAATAAATTTATGCTTTTTATTTCAAAATGTATGCCTTTTTTTCTAAGATTCTTTTCCAAGTTTTTCTTTATAATTCTATTTAATATTAATCTGTGATAAACCTCTTAACTACAACCATAAAAAACAAAATGGTGAATTAATTATTTTTTGACAATTGGTCCTGCCATGCTCTGCATAGTTAAATATAGTAGTAAAATGAAATATTTGGGAACTAAACATTCATTGGATTTACCTTAGTTCCATCGCATCTGCTGCTCCAATGTCAGATAATTCTAAGGAAATAATAAATGAGAATAAAAGCAGTGTTGTATACTCTATTAGATGCCCACAAATAAATTGTAGTGCAATATATGTTGGAGAAACCAAAACAAATATTAAATATTGCCTTCAACAACATAAATATACTTATAATAGAGCAAGAGAAGATGATACAGTTTATTCAGCTTTTTATGTTCACTAAAATAATACAGGCCATATATGTAGTCCAAAGGATTTTACAATATTAATGCATGAAACACATGATAAAAAACGCAAGATTAAAGAATCATATCTTATACAAAATTCATCTTGTGCTATGAATTCGAAATTAAACAGCTTTCCGATTAGTTGTTCCTGGCCAATACAATGAAATGTTAAATTCATCACCTAGGAGAAAATAGAATTTTTTACATTGCCTTGATAAGGACTCGTAAGAGTTGAAAGCGCTTGGAAATATTATTTATTATTTTATTTATTTATATTAAACTCTGTATTAACAATTGACACGAATTGTTATTTTATATTATTTTTATATTATATACAGAAGTATTATTTATTTATTTATTTCAATATATCTAAGCACACTGAATTTCATATATTATTACAATGAATAAAATTTTTCAATTACTACATCTTTCAAGCGATCACAAACACTATTCCATTTCTTTCTTCCCGTTTGCTTAATCTATAAGAAATTTATTATTATAGCCTTAAGCCATCAATCATGATAAATTTATAACAATTTATAAAATGAGAGGCTAGATTTAATTATCATTTACATGCTTTTATTATTTATTTAAAACTATTTTATAAACTTCTTATATTTTCACACAGATATAAAGTTAATATTTTGACCTTCATTGAAGTTATCTTATTTTAGCATTTTTGTGAAATAAATTTAAAATCTTAAAAACACAAGAGAAGATTCATTCTTATAATAAAGCAAGCATTTGTTTTATTAATAGTATAATACGTTACCAGAAGGTTAGTTTAATGATATTATATAAACTGTTTCATAATAATTATATATTTTGATAAAGTGGAATTAAAAATCATTAATAAGAAAGTAATACTTAGCAATTATCAATTTCACATTAAATAGTTTGCAAATGTACTGTAATCTCTACATATATAAAATCTACTTTACCTTGCATCTCAGAAACTAATTGACTAATTTTGACCTCCCTCCCTGTGTATAGCACAGATCTTGAAAAAAGTTTAGGCTATTTAACATTCCCATTTTTTCCATTAGAGATATGACCAGGATCTAAATACATGTTTAAAGAAAACAATGCATTAAAAAATCGCTCTATTGATTGAACTTAAACCAACTGTTATCATTATCAAGAAGTATACTTATATAAGACTAAAACCTTAGTACATGCGCCTTGAGTGCTTAATTTTTTAACAAGAGAGACCTCTACAAATCATAATGCAAGATTCGACTTTATAAAGATAAGAGATACCCTCTTATCTCTTAACCTATTTTCTTAATTATATAGGCAAATCTAAAGCATATTGATTTGGGAGCATGAGCTAATAAATTCTTCACTTTTTAAGTCCACTATTTCTATTAAACATTAACATTCGCAAAATCTTTCGATTTACAATGAGTCAATATTCAGATATTAAATTTAGAAATATTTTGAATCAATTTAAAGTTGTAAATATTAATTCGTATTAAGCGCGATGTCAGCACATAATACTTATATAAGGCTAAAACCTTAGAACATGTGCCTATATCGGATACTACATTTGGATAACAATTTTGATAATGCATGATGTTTCTAATGAAAACTTTAAATGGAAATGAGCCATGATTAAAAATTAATTACCTTGGTGAATGTACCAGTATTCTGCCAAAGGTTCTAAAGATTTGGTCAAAGGATTGAATTTCTCTTGCAGTAATTTTGTCAAATATAACAGCTACTCCATTAGAAGATATAATTAAAAAGGCACATGCCAAAATTGAAGGCCATTAGTAATAATCTATGTTAAAATTTGTTTTTGGGGCATCTACACATAGCATGCTCCTATGTTAGCAGACTCTAGGATACTGTGCATGGATATCTTTATGACATAATTGCAATTTATTTTACAATATCCAACTAATGAAATACATTTTACCGAACATTTCTAAATGCTATGTTACTTATTTATTCACATCATAAAACATTCTGTGTGAGAGCAGATGCAATATAGTACATTGCATATCTTTAATGAAAAGAAAATTATTATTTGCCATTCTTATGATTCTTTCCATAACGGACTTATTCTTTTACTATTAATCCTTAACTCTCAAGGTGATTCTATTTCTTGTTCACTTTATTACATTTATTTTAAAACATGTTTATATATATTATGTATAACAACAAAAAAATGTAATATCTCATAAGTTAATATTAGACCAGAAGAATATATTAACAATAAATAACGAATGCAAATGGTACAAATACAATTATGACAAGGAACACATTTACACACAAACATATATATATATGACTTCTAAAAAAAATAAACGCATTTAATTTGTCTTCACAGAATAGGGACTGCTAATAAAATTGATAAGCTTCAGACTTAAATTCAGGTTTAAAAAATATTACTGCAACTTGACTCCACTTTTGATTATCTTAATTTTTTTAAATGAAAGCTAGACTAAAATTGTTGGCAGGAAAAACATGTTATTGGCTACTAAATATAATCAGATTAAATATTCAGAAAAGGAAAGAGAATAATCGCCATTGTAATTCGTTTTTTTTAAATTTATTAATCTTTCATGCTTGACTTGAAAACATTTATATAATTATTATTTCAAGTATTAACATGAAGCTACATTTTATAAAATCGTTCAATAGCTGCCAAGATAAAAGGGGTCATCAAGATCATAAACCAATTTCTGTTTAGCTAGCTTCTGCAAGTGAAAAGTTAGTAATGATTTTGCAACCACTAGCTATGAAATCATTAATATTGTTTGATAACATCAGATCAATGTTGACAAAAAGCAAAAGCAATGTGATTTATATTTGAGAGGAATTTTGCAATGTAACAGTCTTATTTATCTCTGAGTATTGGAAAAATTGGATTATATTTTGACTAACAGAAATATGAATTTCAAGATTGTAATATTTTTAATAAATTAAACACAGGAAGTCATCACAAATAGAGATGAAAGATGCAAAACTAAAGAGACAAAAATTAATAAGAAAAACAGTAATTAATTAATATTCATCATTTAGACACATTCCAATGAATTTAACTTAGAACTTGCAAATCGTTTAAAAATATTAATAGATTTAAAAAAAGGATCAGATCGGAACAAAATCAATAGGAAGATAACTGATACACCATTAAGAACTGAACAAAGATAGCTGGTGCAAAAAAAGCAGAAATTGATTAGTAAAATTTCTACTGAAACAATTTATGAAGAAAATAAGAAATATGGATATAAAAATGATCAATTAAAAAGAATTGAATATCTAGAGTTTTGTAAAGTAACAAAAAAAAAATATAATTGTGAATTACTAAAGAAAATTATAGAAAAAAATAAAAATCTCAGAAGTGTCAAACAATACCTTGATATTGGTAGGAAACTTATTTCTGCAACAAGAAAAAATGGAATTAATAGTAAAAAGAGATATGCTATGATGAAATGTGCGAGAGTTCTATAAAGAATTATATAGAGATGAAGAAAGAAAAAGTATCCCCTACAATTATTTCATCTGAACTGTCCAGCATTTTAAATGATGAATTGACAGGAAAGAAAAAACTCTAGATGATAATGGAAACATAATCTATAACTTAATTAAAAGCAGATAAAGAAACAGAAAAATCATGGGCAAAGTTATATATCAAATGTCTAAATAATAAAGATGTACCAAATAACTGGAAAAATATAGTATTAACATTGATATTTAAAGAGTGTGATAAATAAGATATTACAAATTAAAGACCTAACAGACTTTTATCAGTTCTACACAAAATTTTACCAAGATAATTACAATTTATTTACAGTGAACTTTGGATCTTAATCAATTAAAAGAATGGTTGGATTTAAAAGTGATTTAAGGATAATGAATCACATCCAAGTATTGGAAGAAGTTATAAAAAGGATCAATAAAAACAAGTTGCAGTTATGCTTTGGACTTATAGATTATGAAAAAGTATTTGATTCTATAAGCAACTCTTCAGTGATTAAAGTATTGGACCATCAACATATAAACCCTGAATATTGTCATGTTCTGAAGAATATTTACAACAGCAATGATTACATTGGACAATAATCCTAAAAAGATTAATGTTGAGAAGGGTATCCAACAATGTGACTCCCTATCTCCCAAATTTTAATAATAACATGAAAGACTAAAACTTTTGACAGATGCGCTTTAAAAAATGCTTATGTGACAGCCAATCAGATGTAATAATGACTGCATGTGGAACTCTCAATTCAAAAACACAAGCCAGAGCTATGAGAAAAAAATGGAACCCACCTTCTTCTCTACTTAAATTTATATATAAATAAGCCAGGCTCAAGCATTCCAAACTAAGAGTGTGAAGCTTAAAATACCTTCACATTTAATTCACTAAATATTATATATAAATAAACAATGTGAAATCTTTCGATTTACTACAAAGCAATTTTCAAATCTAATGAAATGATAGTAACAAATGTAAATATATTAAATTTATTAAGTGCAAGCAATGATATAATAATAATGTGAAAGGCTAACACCTTTGACAGATGCGCTTTACTATATCATCTGCTTGCGCTTGATAAATCTAATATATTTATATTTGTTACTATCATTTCATTAGATTTGCAGAAGTATTTTCTGGATTAAAATGGGAAATGTTTCAGAGCTTCAGGGAAATGTTGCAAGACTTATCAGATGAAAGTAAAAAAGTAAGATTAAAGAAAATACCAAAAGGACTAAACTAATGTTCAATATATTTTCTCAAAAGATTGATAATGATGAATTAAAAGCCAATAAATACAAATACCTTAATCAGATTATTAATATGGATGGAAACCTAATGGATGAAATTAATCACACAGAATTAAATTTAGATGGAATACTTTTACTAGAAATAATTGCTATTAAAAAGAAATACTCTATGTATTTGAAAAGGGTTTTAATGCGTTTTATCAGTTCTCAGTTAATAGATCTGAGACTTGGACTCTTAATGAAGAACAATGCAAAGACTTCAGACCACTCAATGAAGTATAGAGAGGTGTATATTAGGAGTAATAGGAAAGAATAAAAAAACAAAATACATGAATGAGAAAGCAAATAGATATTGCTAATATCATTGAAAGAGTTAAGTGACTGAAGAGGAGTTGGGCTGAACATACTAAGAGGAGATGATAATAAGTGAACAGTTGAAATTTCTAAATTACATTCCAAAAGATTGTAAAAGATCTATAAAGAGAGCACATATGACATGGATGAATGAAATAAGAAAGTATGTTAGTATGATGGAGACAAATGAGGCTAGAAATCAGAAAAACTGGATTAAACTTGGAGAGACCTCCATCGTGAAGTGAATCAATAAGGTTTGAAAATGATTGGGGAAAAACTTACTTTATCAGAATTTATTGTAAATGGTAAATATTTTTTAGAATGTTAGTGCAAAAAAAAAAAAAAAAAGTTCTTTAATAAAGTCAAATATTTTTGATCATCACTACATTTTTCTCTTTTTGCTGCACTTTTTAGAACCTTCTCTTTTCTTGTTATGAGCCGCATTTATTTATAGTTATTTAACTGAATATAATTAAGAAACTTTGACAAGTAACTTTCAGTAATTCAACAGTCTCCTGTTAATAGAAGCTTACATGATATAGTTTTTTTTGTTATGTTTATGCATCACATAATAGCTTTATGTACACCATGACTTCTTATGCACTACCTGCCTGTTTTTATTAACAACAACAACAAAAAAAATTGTTAGTCAACCAATCTAAATGTATAATTTGCTTTTATATTTTTTTGCATTTGTAAACATTCTGTTTTAATAACGTTTTTCTTTTTTCAAAATGAAAAATAGTACATATGTTATACATTTTCTGTCAAGAGAGGCGGAGACAAGTCAAAAGACCACTACAACTAAGCTATAATTCTTACTCACTGACTGTGTGACATTACTGCCATTTCTTTAAAATAATTTATTTTAGCATTTAACAATTAAAGTTACATTGTAAACTTTAATGAGCCCATTATACCATAATATTAAAAAAGCTATATGATAAAATAATTTTAGACTTAGCAATTTTTCAAAAATAAAATATTTATATTGAACTGGACATTTTATGAGGTCAGAGAAAGAATTTGGTCATAAAAAGTATAGTTAATGTCTGACAAGTTATTTTCTCTAGATCTATAACTTTTATGCGAATCATTATTTATAAAACTAAGAAAATAATGCTGTCAGGTCAAATTTTAGTAATATACATACACGTTATATGTGTACATATACACAAACCATTAAAAAGTGTCTAAAATTTTATGTAATTTTTTTTTTTTTAAATTAAGAATTTATTTTAAAATGCAGAAAATGACCTGGATATAACAGAGATAAGACAGATTAATCCAGTTAAATTAAAATACATGATTGTAGAAAATTTGAACTAATTATGAGATAGGTTTAATTATTGGCACCATATTAAGCAGAATTAAGCTAACACTATTATGTTCATGAAAGATTAGTATTTATTTATTTTAGTTAGAATTTGGAAGATCTAATACCTTATAAGTGCGGTTATAATAACTTTGTCTACTATTAAGAAAAAAAAAATACAAAAGATTAAAATAATTCACAATCTAATTAACAGAATAATAACATATTTTACAAAAAATATTTAAATATTTGAAAACCAGGCACTTTTCTTAAGTAATGCTCCTTTGAAAAACGTATAAATACAATTGAAAACAATTACAATTTAGTCTATACTCAGCAAGTCATTAAATCTCTTGAGAAGTTAATCTTTAACATATCTGGCTAATCATCCAGGGATTGATTCTCTACACGGAAAACTAACATCATAATTTTAAATGAACTAGTATATGCCATTTTTATGGACTATGTCCTGAAAGAAAAAAAAAGAGATAAATGTTGAATTACAAACTACAATTTTAAACTGCATGTCTGAATATTGAACTCATGTATTATCATTGAATATGGCTTTTTTAAAAACATAATTAATAAAAGTTTTGCATTTGAACCAAATGATCCATTTTCAAATAATAATACCACCACTACTACTACTGAAAATTTCTGCTTATGTGATTCCTTGCGACAGAAAAATAAAAATGTTGACAACATTTAAAATATCCTGGAGTTCAGAGACAATTTAGTATTAAGATTTAAAAGTTACAAATATAGTTTACATACATGATGATTAAAAGATACATTTTTTTTTTTAAACAAAGGGTTTATTTAAATGAAGACTAAGTTATTCATTTATTTTATACATAACTTTCGCGAAAAACAAAATTAAATTTATAATTATCTATATCATGAATACTTTAAATTAAACGTAGCTCACTGCATATGTAAACAAAGGGAGTAAATCATTTCTCCCCAGCTTATGAGTTAAAAGCACTCCAAATGTTGAACAAAGGAATCAAGAATAGAAAAAATCCACCAATTCTTAGTTGCGTTGATGTTTATAAGCATACTTTTGTCAACATTGTTGGTAATTCAGAATGAAATTAATTTAATTTTGTAAAAATTATTTATTTTTCTTTATAATAATCTTCATATTGTATATATTTAATATGTAGTTGTTACAATATTATTTTAAGTAAGGCAAAAAGAAGTATTAGTTTTAGATTATTTCTAAAGAAAGTAAAAGCTATAATAAAAACTTGACAAATGATGCAATATATTTACATTATAAATATCCACATTAAAAGTTAGTTGAAGTTAAAAATTAAATATTTTTTTTTTAATTATTAAACTATGATTATTCAAAATTAGTGCATGAAAAAGAAATGAATGTAATTGTAAAGAAGGAATGGATTCATTAAATATATAATTGAAGATTAAAAGTCCTTAAATTTTGAAATTATTAATATTCAAACTATGTGAAACTGCTTATTATCTTGATATAGCATATTTAAAAATAAAGAAAATACTAAGTAGGGTAACTTTAAATTAATATCTGAAATAGTTTAATATTTTGTCAGTATTATGTACAATTAAAATCAATCATAGTTGAGTATTAGCAGAATGATTTAAAAGATTAAATGCAATGTTGTATGTATGTTATAGAATAATACTGATTATAATAAAACAATTTATCATTTGATATTATTGAATATTGGCAATATATTGATATGTATTGAAGAGAGAATTTACTACAGATTTATTTACATTTAACATAAACATTTAACACAACCCTGTACCATGTATCACAAAAAGATATTTGAGATAATAAAATTATGATTATTGCAGCACTAAATAATGGTTTATGAATATTTTTCCATAAGCAGATTATGTAGACATGTTAAAATGCTTATGAAATGTTATTTTATATATAACTTAAGGATTTCATTAAAATTAATAATTTTCCATATACACTTAATTGCATTTGATGAATGTTGTTTAATGATATGACTATATCTACTTCTTAGTAATTTTATTAAGTGTTACAATCTTAAATTTTCAATTGTTATAATTAAAAATATTAAAAGTTGTGAATTTTGTAAGACCAATTCAGTATTCAATGACTTTATGAAATAAACTCACTTTTAAAACAATGATCCAAATTTACAAATATATATATACAAGTTAAGTTTAAAGAGTCTATGTGATGTGTTCACAACATTGTCTACGTTACATTAGAATCTAGAAAATCATCTTGAAGGGATTAAAGAGGAAATAGATACTCTTAATATATAATTGGGATTGGAAAATAAATTATTCAAAGAAATAAGATAGAATAGCCTTAGTTGTCAAGCTTATTTAAAACTTGTGACAGGGGAAGTAAAATAAAAACTAGGTCTTTAAAAGTTGTTTTGTAAATTGGTAGTTGATGTTTCTCTGCAAAAGCCAGAAATATGCCGTTTATGCAGCATAAGTTACAGCCTATAGAACAGTTCTGTTAATATTAGCCATTAACAGGCCTAGGTGGTGTTGCACACAAGTATTATGGCCCGCTAATATGCTTGGCATCACTATGGAAATAGCGCACACTTCACAGATCGCTACTGTACAATGTGAGGCTGTATGGAATTCAACTGGCCATAAGGGTTTTAATGTGCATTCGAAGTAACAATCTTAATACTTACCTGATGTACTATTACATAGTAATAATTGTAAGCCTGTCACCACAATTCCCTACACATCTTGGAAGGTGAAAAAAATTGCAAGAGTAGGTCCCAGAACCATTTCACATGTCACGCGAAAAGACACTTTTGTGGGAGAAGAGCTACGAGAGTAATCAAATGTCTGTTTGTAGCAATACCATCATTTCTTTCCCTGCACATGTTCCAGCACTACACGCTGAAAGGTTTGTTTGCTCAGACTAGGACTTGTATTGGCTGATCTTTCGGATCTGCACACCATCGGACCCCCTGCACATTCCAGTGCTATGTGATGAAAGCTTGGTTTGCTCATACGAATGCATGTATTGGCTGATCCATCAGATCTGCAAAACATCGGACCCCCTCCCTGCACATGCCAGTGCTACTCACTGAAATGTATAATGTAATTATAAATTATAATTTAGAAAATGTTATTGGTTCATAAATTGTGGTACGTGCTGAAATGTATAATGTAATTAAAAATATAATTTATAAAATAATGTTGGTTTGTAAATTTTTTAAAAATTGTTGGAGAATAGAAAGCAAAAAATTATCGGCCCGGTAATGTTACATTTCATTATTTTTGCAAGCAACACCATCTGTGAGTGGCCACATTGGAGAAAGTGCACAACAACCTTAAATTAATTTGAAGTATAATATAATGAATAATTAACTAATAAACCTATTGTTATATTTGTTAAACTATGTATATATATATTGAAAGAGTTAGATGATGGGAAAATGGAGCAGAGATTTCTGTGAGGTTGGCAATTAGTTCAAAGAATCTTATTAATAGAGGAGATAAAAATCCACTACTGAAAATTATGGAATATGTCACTGAAGCCCAAGATATAAAGATTACCCTTCTAAAAAGATTGTAATCACTGCACAGTATTAGTCATCATCCTAGTTTTCCAGAATGTATATAACTGAAAATATATATACATCAGCTTGCATTACATTAACATCATGTCATAACATTAGATTTGATTCATAACTCCCTGACCATACTTGAAGCACAATGAATCAAGAATAATTGAGCTAATTTTCAGACTATTTATTAACTGCGCTACTTAAAAATATTCTTAGAATGGACTAAGATTAGAGATAGACCATATCTCAAATAAGAATTTTATATACTGAACAAAATTAAATTTTTTGCTTAAACAAGGTCATGATGAGATTTACAAACTTAATTTTTATTTTAAAACTATATAATAAATTTGTAGTATATATTACACTGCTTTCAAATCACTAAAAAAGAATAATTGTACAAAAAAGGAGAAACAAATAGTAATGAATTAAACATTTCTTTACTATAACATGCAAAATGGAATAATTTAACAATGCATTGACAGAAAACTTACCTTTATTTAATAACAAACTGCTCATGTAGAAACATTTGTTATGCTGTGTAAATCTAATCATTAAAAAAAAGGAGATGGGCATAAGTTTTTTATGATTTCGAGTTATGCCAAAATCTGTGGAATGCTTCAAATCATAAAAATTGATAGATACTGCCTCTATTTTATAAAATATATGTTCATTTTATTTTAAAATGTAAAACTAAAATAATTCAAAATTATATTAGTTTGCATTTATAAATAATAGATAAGAATTTCTAAATATATACAAATAACCATTACATAATGTTTTAAAATATCCTAATTTGATTGTGAAAGTTTTTAAAATTTAAATGGAAATCTATTGCAAAACATACTCATCTTTATATATGTATATATTGTAGCCTTCGCTAAAGTGTAAGATATATGAATAAATTAAAGAGAGAGTAGATAGATGTAGTTGGTTTAAAACAATATTTTTTTTTAAGAACAAAAAAATAATAAAAAAAGAAGGATATTAGCTTTTTAAAAGAGACAGTGTCTTAAAATAAAAGTTACACAAAGTTGGAAAAAAAAATTGGTGGTCGAGAGGTCAGCGCGACTGCCTTGCACTTGCAGGCAGTTGCCCGGGTTGCGGGTTCGCGTCCCGGCCGATGCTATGACACTTAAAAAAAAATGCTTTAATATTTTTTCAGATTTTAATTAAATAAGATAATGATTAAAACTATTTTTTTTTCCTCTTTAAAAAAGTTAATTTTATTCGGAAAAAAAAAACCAAGGGGAAATCATTTTTCTAAAGTGATTGAAATAATGGTTATTTATATTTTCTCCAAGTAAAACTTAAAAAAGAAAAAGATTGAATCAAGTTTTATTTTGAATATTATCTAAATATTTGAAAATGATTAAAACAATAAATAAAAAAATCTTAGACAAGAGTTAGGTTTTTCTTGTAAAAAGACCACTAAATATTTTAATAGATTCATATTTATTTTCATTTCCTTCACCCAAGCTTATAGTCTGTCTGAAATATATTTGTTGTGACTGTTGGCTGATAAACTTATATTAGTGAACAGACTATTGATGTCATATACACCAGGGTCTTGTTTTATGCGGATTTTTTAAATGCGATTTTGAAGTTATGTAATTCATGTTTCTTCTTAATATCTTGTATGCGGTTTTCTTTTATGAGATAAAAATTATTAGATCAGAAGTCGAGCTCCGATAATTTCAATATTTTCAGTGCTTTATAATAATACTGTAATAGATTTTATGCAATAAAGAAGTTCATAATTCACTTAAAATCAGGATTTCCCCATTTTATATATACACATTAAATTTTACAAGATTATAATGTAAATCTGTTCAAACGTTATAGATGCGTATATTATGCATGTTGTTGTTTTTGTATTTTAAATCACATTATATTTTTGCTTTTTTAAAAAAGAGTACGTAATCAATTAATCATTTAGGGTCTGCAAGTTTATTTTTAAAAGCTGAGTAGCAGTGGTGGGCACAATTAAATTTGACAATTAAAAATTAAAATCGGATTTTTAATTGTAATTAATAATTTAAAAATTATGTAATGCAATCTGAAATTAATGTGATATGAAACAATAAACAAAATTGAAAATTAAAAAATTAAAGACAAAAATAAAAAAATTTATTCTTAATTGTGAGTGTTAATTAAATTTTGTCCAACAGTGGTGAGTAGGTGTCTTTTTATTATCGTAAGTCTAAGTTCTTATTTTTATTTTAAACTTTTAGTTTACTCTAATGGAGAGGAAAAAAACACCCAAGAAAATGAATTTCTTTGGAAACAAAAATTTTAATTTTAGATTGCTTAGCAAAATCAGAAAGATCAACAGCGATTGGAAAACATTTTAGTTGGGGCAAGTCCACTATAAGAGCAATTAAAAAAATGAAGTTAGCACTAGTGTATTTCCTCTTACGATGAATCTGATGTCTTAGCAGTTTACAAATGAACTTACATATTGTTAAATAGCGATAATGATTAAAATAATATACATGTATGAAAAAATGTAAATTACGCATAAAAAATATATTGTTTTGAATAAAATTAAATATTGTAGTTAATAAAAAAAGTTTGTCTTGTATCAATTTTTTTCAAATTTGAAATTTTTTATTAGTCATATTTTATTTCCTTATTTTTTTTATACGAATTTTAAAGTAATTTTACATTGTTATTTTGCTTTTATGTGATTTTTGAAAATTACAGTACCTATCCCTCATTTTTCAAGGTAAGTTAAGTTTATTTTTGTGCGATTTCTTTTGTGCGCGTTTTCTGAGGAACCTATCTACCGCATAAAACAAGATCAAGGTGTACTCCATAGCATAAATAACCTATGTTGCAAAGTTATATAAATATGCATTGCTAATAGATATGAAATTTACTGATTAGATCATTTATATGCTTTAATAAATAATACTAAATAAAAAAGAGACAAGGTGAAGTGAGGGCAGATATATCTTAGACAAGGGTCAGGTTTATTTTTCTTCTGGTCATTAAATATTTTGAAATGAATAATTGTTTTCATTTCCTTCATTCAGGCTTATAGTCTATCTGAAATATATTTATTGTGACTGCAGCTCTAAAAAGGTCAGGTGCTACTCTGGCAGCTATAGTCAACAGGCTGTTGATGTCATATATTCCATACCATGAATAGCCTATATTGCAAAATCATCCAAATATGCATTGATAAATTTACCATGTGTGTGTTCATTAGTCCAGACATGATCAGTCCCAGTTAATTATTTGGAGAGCATCCACCAAAATCCTGAAAGGTAAGACCAAACTTAACCTGCCAACTGCCAAGAAATGTTTGCCCTGTGCTATATATTTTTGTTTGCTGAATATATCAAATGGAAGCATTCTCCTATTATTATGTGCATGGATGAATCTTGATCTGAATTGATGTCTACAGTATGAGGCAAGCTAAAGCAGTACAAAAACAACAATTAAATCTTCAAAAATAAAGAATATAATTCCAAATCCATAAAACGAAAAAAGAACCAAAAGAAAACTGGAATTGAGTTCAACAAAAAAAACTTTCAAATGTGACCATTAAGAACTTGATAAGAATTTTAAATACTTAACTGTTTTTTTTTTTGCATATAGTATCATTACAATATAACTTCATAATCATGATTGACAATAATACTAAAGGGAGTTCAAACACATCCTATGAATATTCACAATATTTGGAATGATACCTAGCTTTAATTATAAGTGGATATAATTCATGGAGGATTTCCCTTTTAAATAAGAATGGGTTAATGGTCTTGAAATATGGCCATGATATATAAGATTTATATATAATTAGTACCAGGTCTGACCATTAGAATAATTTTATATAATAAATTGTACTAAGTTATATTTCCGCTCTTGTCACATATAACAATTAGTTACATATTTGCTAATCAGTTTAGGCCTGATTAACTCAAATATAAGTGGTTATTTGGCTCCCAATACATGAGTATGATACCCCCTCTCTTACTGTGATAGTTATAATATATATTTATTTTTTAAAAAATAAAAATTAATCTATCCAATTAACTTGTCAACCTCTATCATCAGTTTAAAACCATCATTTTTCTTAATGTATCATCTCCAGGCAATTTTTAACCACATTTTTTTCATTTAATAATATTTTAATTTTAAAAAAAAATCTGTAGACATCAGTATTTTAGCAAAGAAATTAGAATTTCTGTTGCTCTATATCAGTGGTCTTCAACCTTTTCACACCTGCGGACCGGTATAAATAAGGATAAGGTTCCGTGGACCAGCAAAAATAAGGATAAGATTTCGCAGACCGGCAGAAGTCTATAGATAAATTTTCTTAAAGATTAGCATAATTGTTATAACTGATCAAAACAACAATGTTAAATATATAAGATAAAGTTTTATATATATATGGAGTTTATATAATAAAAAACTTTTTTTAAAATTTTTTTAGAAAAGTAATAAAAAATTTAATTCTACCCCCCCCCCTCATAAACATCTGTGATAACTAGAAAAACAAATTAATTTATGAGATTTTGTTTTCGTTCTGTTTTTTTTTTAATTGAGTAAAAATGAGATGAAAAAATAAATAAAAATTGGCTATATTAATTAAAAGTTTAAACTCTTATTATTTATTATTACAAACTTTTTACTGCCTATCTAGCCCATGGACCTGCAGAAAAGTTCCATGGCCCGGCACCGGGCCTAAAACCAAGGGTTGAAGAACACTGCTCTATATGATATTAAAAAGAGCTGAATGTCTATCCTCTTTTACCTTATATGGTGCTTGAAAGTTCTTATTGTCTATACCATTATTGAGTAGGAGGTTCTAACTGTGCACACAAAATCTTTTATTCTTTCATAATAGATTTTGAACATGAAAACATATTTTTCTTAACTCTCAACAGCTGTTTATAAATCAATGGCATTCAGCATCCACAAGTAAAAAATATGTATTTTTCATTATTATTTACATATTTATAATTATTTATCACAATATATTGACTAATAATATGATTAGATTTAGATTTTTATTAGTAAATATTTAATTTTAAAAGAGGAAAGAATAAGAGAAATGAATAATCAGGATTTCTATTGGTAAATCAAAAGAAAATTAATGGCGACTACACATTGTAATTAGCTGAAAAATAATTATTTTGTTTTACACTTTTTAAAATACTTTTTTAAAATTATGAATTTTAATTTTTTCATTATATTTGAATAATAACATGAAAGCTAAACACCTTCAAATATTATATTTAATATTATATTATATTATATTTGAATGTAAAATGATTCAATTTTTAGAAGTTAAATTAAAATAATTCTGATTATTTTACTTTAATATTTTTATGAATAAAACCCGTAACTGATAAATCAGAACACAAGTTTTATTCAATCTAACAAATAAGAAAAATCACTACTGTAAAGTTAATATAAATTTAAATTTCTTACTATTGCATAATAATAATAAAGATCAATCCAGTATCTAAAAATTCCATGCAAACTTTTTTTGTTTCTGATAAAAGATTTGTTTTAAAAACAAATTTCTTTATTAATTAACCTATAAATAGCTAAACTGAATATATCAAAAAAATATATAATTTTATAAAATAAAAAGTGGATTGCAAAAGTAAATATATTTCAATAAATGAATATATATTGCTTTAAAAAAATTATCATCCTTCTATTGCAAAATAGTACTAGTAACTATTATATTTGGTCACATGTATACATCATTTTAATAATAATAATAACAAATTATAGAATTTAATCAATACAGCATATTTTTATAATAAAACAAATAAGACAACCATATTAAAAATTTCATAAATTTATTAAAACAAAATTACCAATTAGTTGCTATAAAATATTAATCGATATATTTTAGCTTTACAAAAGAAGAAAAAAACTAAATAAATATTACAATTAAAATATTAAAAACTTGTATTTTTTATGCATAGGCATTATTACAAAATATAAAATGGGTTATATAAAGTTTATTCCATCAAAATAAAACTTAAAAACTCTCAATATGATACTGTGATGTTTGTAAATTACTCTTAAAAATAAATCTTAATATATTAAGCCTTAAAATAAAACAAAATTAATGTTCATAATGTATTACTATTAATATAAAGGCACTGAACATCACATGGGTAAATATATTGCATATAAAATTTTGTTATAATTTGTCTATTAGAAATGATAAAATCTACCAGCAATAACATACTGCAATTATAAGTTGTGAGGACTTTTCTGATTCAGATGAAATATTTATTTTTATTTTATTTATAATAAATAAATATCTTTTTTTTTCTTTAAAAAAAAAACTTTTATAAATAAATTCTATAGATCCTAAAAGTGGTTATCAATATTTATAAAATCATTATGATAATAAATATATATATGCTTCATTACAAACACACATGGATAAGAAGATAAATCTTCATTAATGCAACAATTATTATATAAGAATGTGTATATGTTTTAAAGAACTCATTAAATTGTTGTATTATAACATTTAAAAGTCAATTAATGGCTATCAACATAATGTTATTAAAAAAGAATAAAATATAATTTGTCATTTCAATAAACTTTTTCACTTGGGTGGAAAAGTGCATAGAAAATTTTAATGTACCAAGTGAGAATTATTATTTATACTCCATCAAAACATTTAAATCATTCTGTGACAAAATAATAATTACAAAAACTAAAAAAAAAAGTTTATTACAAATGAGAATCATTTACTAAAATTAATTTGTGCTATTTTCATAAGCACATTGTTTCTATACAAGTGCAGCCCAACTTAGAACTTCAAAACTATTTCATTTTTTCCAATTGAGAAGCTATAATTTATTTTTCCAATATTAACGGTATAGTCACTGTGAAGTGAAACAAGGCAATGCTTATTGGCACATAGGTCTTAGGGACTCTTTTGTTTTATATATATACTCATAAAAGTATAACTATTGAACAATGCCATTTTTGAAATTTTCTATAGGAACCTAAAAATTCTGGCTATACCACTATTACATAAACAACAACAAAAAAAATCATTCTTTTAATAACTGAGAATTAAATTCAGTGGCATAATTCAGACAGTCACTATATCACTGATGGTATATTTGAACACACACACATAAATTAACAAATGTTTAAAAATTACAAGAATTTGCATACATGGCTAATATCTAGATTTTGGAAGGCCTATAATAAGAGATTCATGTAACATATAACATATAAAATACTTTCAGCTCTGTTTTGGAAAAAAAAAAAAATGCAACTTCAGTTCTATCCAAAAATGAAAAATATACAATATTCTGAAACAGAAATTCTTTACAAACTTTGTAGCATATTTAAATATAGATTTTTAAAATATTTATTATTATCCATCTTTAGATACTTTCTGATTTCTTAAACTTTTCTACAACTATTTAATAAGAGTTCATTTAAGTATCTTGAATGCAATCAAAGCAAAACAAACAAACAAAAAAATAGTCAAGTTTAAATGAAAAGCTGAATAAGAATCAAATTCACTTCAACTGATGTGCTTGTACTTTGTGAAAAGATTGTAGAGGACCCGTAATGTTGACTTCAAATCCAAATTAACAATATCTAAAAGAAAAAAAAACATTAGTAATATTAATTTTTAAAAAAATGCATACATGACTGTGATTGTATGTGTGTATATATATATCTCAAAGGCCATTTAGAGAAGCCTATGATAAACAGGTTTGCTTTTGTTTATTTTCATACATTCTATATATCATTATTAATAAAATATTAATCAACAAAGTCAATACACATTTTAAGAAAAACTAAAAAGAGATACATAACAGTTAAAAGGAATGAATACATGCGTAAATATCACTATTTCCTTCTCTACTTTGGTCTTGAAGATAGAATCAAGTTTTATTATATTATGTTTAAATAAAACAAGTTTGTATTTACAATTAAGAATAATTACATTTTCATTTATCAACAGGCACTTGATACCTAGCTGTGTTAGTTCTTTTTATTTAAAAAACTTCTGAACTTATTTGAAAATTCTTTACTTAATAAAAAAATTATAATACTACTTTGGACACAATCATGCTGTGTATATATTAGACATGCATCATACATACCCACAGATATACCTATAATGTAATATTGCAACACATTCTCAATATATTTTGAATTGAGATTTTTGTTTAACTTTACATAATGGAAAAACTCTATACGTGGAACCATTAACCATAAAAAAAAAAACGAAGATCCAATGGAACAGTTTCAGAATACAAAAAATTAAAAAAATCCTTAAATGAAAACTCATAAATTTCATGTATGTCTGTTTGTACAGATTGTCATATATCACTTCTCAACTAGCAATTTCCCTTTTCTTGTATTCATTTAGTCAGCCATTTCTTAGTCTTTCACATACAGTCAGTCATATAACATAGACAAAGCACTTTGTGAATTATCGAATACATTTTTTTGTTTAAAATGCCCTTAAAGTCAAAGTTCGACTTTTTCATAGCTAATATACATATAATCTTCAAATTATCTGATAAAGTAAAAATAATTGATTTAGTAATTAAAGGAAAAAAGGTTTTTGAAAATTATATGATATTCAATAAAAAACAAATAATCAATTTATGAAATAATAACATTACTTGTGTTCTTGAAAGTGGTAATGTTATTACATCACAATGTGTGATGAGGCTAAGAAAATCATTAAATTTGTGGATAGAAGACATAAACTCAGAATTTTTTGTTAAATAATAATAATGTGCTTCAAAAAGTTTACCCCACATACAGCATTCAAGATTACTAAAAGCAAATGACTTCTGACATATAGTCAACAGTTTAACACTACATTATGATAAATATTAAATTCACTTCTTTTCATTTATTCACATAAACATTGCAATTTCTCATTTTTTTTTCAACACCATTATCAACAATCGCGCTGATCTCTCGATAACCATTGCAATTTCTCATTTTCAACACCATTATCAACAATTTTCATAACTTAATAATGAAAGATAATATTTTTTTTTTGTGAGAAAGAGAGTGATTAGGTATACACAAATACATTCATGTAGATTTGAGTATAGTAGATATATATAGGAAAGCTTTATTATTATTATTATTATTATTATTATTATTATTATAATAATAATAATAATAATAATAATAATAATATGAAAGCTTTATAATAATAATGATGATGATAATAATAATAATAATAAACCATTCACAAATGAGTATGGTCACCCCTCCCCCAAGAACAGTTGGGGAAAAACTACTTTAGAAATGAGTTTATGATGACTTTACAAACCAATTTGTGAATCGCAAATATATCTACATAATGCCATTTTCTGTTTGATATTTTACAATGTTGTCTTCTTCAACATCATGTCTTCTCTGCCATATCTGCACAATGGAAACAATTGACATTGCACTTCTTTAGAAGATTTTTGATATAATATGGACAGACTCTATCTCTTTCATGAAACCCATGCCAATGCTCTCTACATTGTTTTTTGTATAATTACATTACTCTTTTTTTGTTAAATATTTTTATTGGTATCTTAATGTGTAAAACTTTAAATCAAATCATATCACAGACATACATATCATATTGAAATTGTGTACAAACATGCACCTACACATAAATATATGTTAAAAAAATATAGATTTGATATTGTCTTTAGTTTCAAGTTCAAGTTAATTAATAGAAATTTATTGCCATGGATGCACTGAGACAAGTATATTTTAAAATATTAGAAAGTGTTTTTTTTATATATCAAAAAATATGCATATAGTATAGTCATAAAAAGTTATCTTGTAAATAAATATTTTGAGTGTTATTTTTGAAAAAGAGTGAAGTCCAGAAGCAGATTTAATAGATTTTAATTTTTCATAATTGACAATTTCAGAGATTTGGAAATATTTATATTAAAAAAAAATTCTTGTTATCAATGGTAAAAAAAGGTTTGCTAGAGTGCTTAAAGAAAGTAAACAAAAAGCTCAATATAGATAGTTAAGTATTTTTTAATCAATTTCTGATCTTTAGCAACTGACTATATAACAAATAAATACATAAATATAAAAGACTTTATATTCTCTATTTAATCTAATACAATCAATTATTAATTAACAATAGTATGCATACTAGTAATAATTTATTATTGTATTGTATTAATTATAAAAAAATTATACTATGAACTCGTAAAATTAATATTTTACATTAAATCATACATCGATGCATATTTAATTAACCAAGACCAAATGAATATACACAACTGAAAATTCAATTATATAATTATTGTTCAAAATTTTTTAAAGAAAAAATAGCCACTTTTTTATTTGGGTACAAATGAGTTAATGCAAAAGAGAGACAATGCTTGGCCATATAATTTCAAACTAATAAGGTTAAGTCAATTTTTTTTTTTTTTTACAAACTATTTAATAATCACAACTTGCTATAAATGATCTCTTCCTATAAAGATAAGTGAGTGTTCATCCAAAGTTCCAAAAGAAAATAAAAGGAGCATAAGGAACCTAATAAAAGTTTGATAGTGATAATAAAAGTAAACAAAACAAATATTGAGAAATTCACATATTCTAACATATTGAAACATTCCTTTTCACATTTTGTATAATACGATACTTTTATTAAATCTTCTAATTCAACTTTTTCAGAGCTTTTCTCTATCTACTTACAAACATTTTAGATTAAGGTCAAAGAATTAATTGAAAATCTTGAAAAGACAAATCAAAAGTCATTTTATTTGCAATTTTATTTTCACATATAAATTCAAACAGATTTAGATAAAGAGAACAAAAATTTCTATTCATAATGAAATAAAAAATATGGTTACTTATAAAACCTGCTATATTATCATTGTTGGAACTAAAAAAAAGCATAATATAAATGATTGATTTGACAAATTAAACTGTGAGGAATAAATTTTAATTATATAGCAGGTTAAGAAATTGACCCAAAGTATTTCTGCTCTTCGGATTGAAAGACTTTATAATAGTTAACATTATATTTACTATTTTTATTGTTATTACAATATATATATATTAATGTTCAATCAATGTAAATAAAATTTATTTCTTTATTATTTTCATCACATTAAAATCTCAAACATTTATCTGACTACATAACTAAATGTAATTAGAATTTCAACATGTTAATTGTAGCAAATTATAATCGATTTAAATATAATTTAATAAATTATTATATTTTTCTTTATATCTTAAAATAAATTAAAAACCTTAAAGTTTTCTTAGACACAATCAAATCACATTCCAATACAGAATATGAACAAATAATAAATCTTTTTTTTTCATGAATAACTAATACTGTTGATCTTAATTTTATTACTAATATTTTTTTCTGCTTGTATTACATATATTAACATGTTAGTGAACTACTATTTGTTCTATTCTATCATTAGATATTTTTATAATGAATTTGAGAAGGTGCATTCCAAGTGAATGATTAGTGTCTGAATTATGGAGATATTTTAATTAAAATGAAGACAATATACTAAAGAGAGTATCATTTGATAAGTCTCATAAAACTTAATCTTAACATTTTTCAATACACAATAGTAAAATATTTCTCACAATACATTTGCTACTATTTATATGAAACAAATATAGATAAACTCAATTGAGTTTAACAAATGAGATATGTGACCAATGCTATATAAATTGGAAAGATAATTTCTGTATTAACATAATCAGAAAGAACATGCAAAAGATATATACATAGAAAAAGAAAGGAAGGGAGAAAGAAAGAAAAAGCCAAATTTAAAACATCAAATGAATATCTTTGACTCTTTCTTTAAAAACTAAATATTAATATACTTTGTTACAGCACATGATTAGCATATGATCAGAGTATGTTAATAACTATGCTGAATGAGACTGACATTTTTTTTTAATTTGTAGTTGTAAAGATGAAATGTCATAAATGAAAGAACTGAATGTTTTGCAAAGTCACTGGATGAAAATTAAATAAGGTGCATTAATCATATTTTAATTCTATAATCAAAACATAATATTGTATACTATATAAACAATAAACTCTACTGTAGATTTTTGAATGTTTATCTTCAGAAGATCCTATGATGTCATCAATCTTACAAAATGATCACATTTGCAATTGATTTTTTTAAAAAAAAATCAATTTAAAAAAAAATTATAATAGCAAATAACTGATTATAGGTAAAAATAGTAGGTGCAAATAAATGATAACTATAATAGTGAATTCTGGCACAAAAGTCCATTGCTAACATGGTAAAGGTGTATTTTTAAACTGCTTCCTAAATTCAAATAATCAAAATTTATGCAGGTATATCTTAGCAATATAAATAAAAAGAAAAATAATATCCAAAATAATCACAATTTTATTCAAACATTAATAATTTTGCTACTGATATCAGTAAATGTTATTGAATAAGCATCATAAAATATACACCAATAAAAAGATAATATATCAAGTATAAAATTTAGAGAAATCTTATTTTAAAAAATGATAATTTAATTTTAAAAATGTTGTGAAACTAAGACTATGGTGGTGCAACAAACGTAGTGGCATCTATGGGATGAGTATAAACATAAAAAATTAGAGAGAATTGAATGCATAATATATGCACCGTAGTAGTCAAAATCTGAATTTACTGATTAATGATAACATGATTTTTCTGTTCTTTTAAAATTCACATGTACATTTTTTCACAAAAGAAATATATATTGAAAATGTTTTTGTACTACATGAAGGTTCAATAGAAGTGATGCTTTATTTTAATTACAATTTTATATAGAAAGACACTCTTAGAAAATTAAAAATATTTATATAGATTTAAAATAAAAAACTAAATAAAACAAAATAAACTACTAAATTCAATAAATATGCCAAAAGTTCTTCAAAATAAAAACTGATCTTAAAATGGCTTTAAATCTATTATAAAAAAGTGCAAAAAATTTGTTAAACTTAAAAAAAAAACAACTTTACACAAATTTGTCAAAAAGCATTTGAGTTAACAAGTAGCAAACAAGTGATGAATTAGATCAGTTTTTGTAGAAAATAAAAAATAAAAATTAAAAGTCATTTTGAGGAACTTTTTGGAGATGAAATAATCAGGACTCTATCAATTTAAAGTAAACATTTAATGTAAATAACTGGAGATAACTTCGAATCAACATCACAAACATTTCAAAGGATTAATTACAAAAAGTTATTATTATTATTTTTTTTTACAAAAATATAGTATTAATTTTTCAGACCAGTTTATTTTACAATTATGTACTTTTATTTAAAAATGAAATTGCTACATGTTAGATTTGCTTTTAAAAATTATTTCATAACATTGCCTACTTTTGAAGCTTGAGACTCTATAATGTTGTTTATGACCATTCCCATGAATGCAGCAAGTGTTGTACGATCAATTTTTAAGTTAAAGATAATAAAAGATTATTTAAAAAATTTTCTCAGTCAAACTAGATGATCCAGTTTAAAAACATTGTTCATAGAAAAGAATTCTTAAATCTCTTGATGCAGAAAATATTTTCATATTGTAAATATATTTGCTGATGCCAAAGTGAAAAAATTAAACTTAAAATGAATGTAATATGAAAATTTAATTTTGACTAAATATTTTTTCACCTTATGGTAATTATAATGGCGCAGGCATAAAAAAAAGTTTGACAAGGGTACCAAAAAAGTTAGTTAAACCATTGCCTCTTATTTCCTCATTATATACCTTCTATATGTTTAAATTTTTTTATAGCATGGGATATATATTTACAATATGATCTGTATATTAAATTTATTTATATATAAATATTAGCGCTGAAACATTATAAAGTAGTAATAAAAATGATTACTTCACTCCCTAGCTTTATATAATATAAATATTGAATAATAATTATTAAAAAAATAAAAATAATGCAAAGATTAAAGGCTTGAGAGTTCATGTGCACCAGAAGTAATGTGACTAAGCTGCAATTCATTGGACTTTTAGTTCCCGAATCCAACATTACTACTGCAAAATCATGCAAGACATAATTATCAATATAATATCTTATGGAATGCTAAATATTGGTATGCATCTAATTAAAAAAATATTTTTCTTTTTGTTTATTTCAGCTAATGCTCTGCAAGATTAAGCAGTCTGTTTTTAAGCACATGTATAGTAAAAAAAATTTTTTTAAAACAGTTAGTGATTTATTTATTTCTGCTGATACTCCCTAGAAAAAAATGAAAATCATGAACTAAGTAGTTAATAAACATCACATGATCACCACCTCTTATGCTTGTGTATAACTTGTTAAAACAGGCAAAACTCACTACACATATTGCCACACACAGCAAGCTAGAGTAATCAATGGATGCCAGAAGGCTTGTGCATAAAATACCCATCTAGTGCCTACTCATCCAATATCCTCAGACTAGTTTCTGGCTTGTGGACTTCGTCAGTGAGGAGCCGTGGATCTGAGAGCACTGCACCTTCCCCAGACTAGCTTCTGGCCTTCATCAGTGAGGAGCCTTAGATCTGAGAGCACTGCACCTAGATCTAGGTGCAAGGCCACAAGCCAGAAACTAGTCTGGAGATATTGGATGAGTAGGCACTAGCTGGGGGATTTTATGCACAAGCCTTCTAGCATTCATTGATTACTCTAGCTTGCTGTGTGTGGCAATATGTATAGTGAGTTTTGCCTGTTTTAACTCAGTAGTTACTGGGTAAATAAAGAAAAAAAATTAGAAACAGGGCATTTACGTCAATTTTTTACATATTTTTCTTTAATCTTATTTTACAATGTAGATGTATCAATCTACTTACTGTACTATATATATATTATTATTATTATTATTATTTTAAAAAAAATTATAATGTGTATATATATATATATATTCAAGATTAATTAAAAACAAAATATTTTAAATAAATCATAAAAGTCATGCTAAAAAAAATAAAGGCCTCTTTCGTAATTTTGGCTATATATTAGAAGCTGGATTGCAGGAAGGAGTTTGCCATTAACTGAAAATAGACTTTTTGATTCTTCTTGGAGACTTAAAGGAACCGAGTAGAGTAAATTCCTAAATATCCACTCAATACATTCTTGTTGTTGCAGTTGTTATTACTATGTAATTATTCATATAGTATACAAACATGGATGGGCTGCAGACCAACATGCATCAGCCAGCATGGCAAGTTTATTGGCTTTTTACCTCTGAGTTTAAGATCAAGAAACACCAAGGTCTTTCTTCTCAGTTGCCTAATAAGGCAGAATGAATGTATGTGTAAATGAAAAATATTTTTCTAATAGATATATACAATCATGACAGAGAAAAATAAATCATGGCCCTTATTCCTAGGAGGCTGTAAAGTCATCAACCAAGGCAGCGGTTGGTGGCAGAAGGAAGAGGGTGCTAAGAATCACCCTGTTTGCAGATCCAGGCTGCCATTTGATGACAACATTCTATTTAGGTACTTACAATTGCAGATCACTTTCAAGTGAAGGAATATTGCAAGAATTAGAAGAACTGTCTTACATTAAATGAAACATTATTCGACTTTGTAAAGCTAGAAGAAAAGATGAAGAGACAATTGATTTAAAAAGTGACATATACTCTACTATAAAGGCACAAATATTGGAAGTACAAGTGGAGTAGGATTCATTATAAATAATAAAAAAAGTGAAAAACCAACATTGTGGGAGATTGATGGTGTATCAGACAGAATGGTAAGATTAATTATTCAACTTAGATACCAAAATGCAGATAATTCAGGTTTATATCCCAACAAGTTCTCATAGTGATGAAGTAATAGAAGATTTTATATGGATGTACAAAAGGCTTTTAATCAGAGTAAACAACATTTTAAAATTATGGGAGATTTTAATGCTAGAATTAGTAAACAGATGAAAGTGCTGTAGGTAATTTTGTTTATGATAATAGAAATGAGAGAGGGCATAAATTTGTGGAGTTTGCAGAAAAAGAAAAACTTTATATTATGAATTCTTTTTTTGAGAAAAATATTACAAGGAAGTGGATATGGAAGCATCCAAATGAAGATACAGCAGAATTGGATTATATTTAGACTAAGAGAAAATACATATTTCAAGATTGTAATGTTCTTAATAAATTTAATACAGGAAGTGATCATCGATTAGTAAGAAGTAAGATATGTGTTAATGCAAAACTAGAGAGACAAAAGTTATTAAGAAAAACAATATTTACAGTTGATATTCCTAATCTTCAGAAACATTCTAACAGATTTAAATTAGAACTTGCAAATCAGTTTCAAGTATTAATATATTTTGAACATGATTAAAATTTGAATGAAATTAATTAGAAAATAACTGATACACTTTTAAAAACTGCAACAAAGACAGCTGGTAGAAAAAAGCAGCAATTGACCAATACAATTTCTACTAAGACTAGATAATTTATAAAGAAAAGAAGAAATATAAAGATTACAAAAATGATGCATTAAAAACGATTGAATATCTTCAAGTTTTGTAAAATGGTGTGGAAAAGAGTTGATAATGATATAAGAAAGTATAATTGTGAACTAGCAAGGAAAGCTGTAGAAGAGAATAAAAGTCGCAAGAGTGTAAAACAACATTTTGGTATTGGTAGGAAATTTATATCTGCAATAAAAAAAAAAAATGAAACTATTACTAAAAAGAGAGATGTCATCATGAAATGGGTAGAAGATTTCTATCAAGAAATATATAGTAATAAAGAACAAGTACCTCCTACATCTATTATATCTTCTGAACTGCCCAGAATTTTAAATGAAAAAGTGAGACATACAATTCAATTTATGAAGAAAGAAAAAGTTCCAGGTAATGATGGAATTATAACTGATACATTAAAAGAAGCAGTTGAAGAAATAGATTTTTTTTTAGCAAAGTTATATATCAAATGTCTAAATGATAAAGATGTATCAGATGATTGGATGAAGGTAGTATTAATATTAATATTTAAAAAAGGTGATAAAAATATTAGAAATTACAGACGGTACTAATCGTTATGCTAGGCCAGATGGCTGGTGGTTATTTCCCTGCTAAAAACACAGAAATATGCCGTTTCCATGGCCCAATATTTCTGTGCTTTTGCAGAGAAACTTACAGCCTAATAGAACAGTACTGTTCATATTAGCTGCTGCCAGGCATATATGACATTGCACACCAATATTATGGGGCCCTGCTATTGCGCTTTGCGATACTACGCAAATACAAAGACTTAACAGATCACTATTGTATGATGTGAGGATGGAGGGAATTCAAATGGCCATAACTGTCGTAATATGCATTCTAATTAAAGATCTTATCCCATACCTGACATACTATTTGATACTAATAATTGTAAGTCTGTTGCCGTGCTTCCCTACAAATTTTGGAAGGTGGGAAAAATTGCAAAAGCTAGTGCCAAGCATCTTTCCCCAGAACTCACGCAAATAGCCACATAAATTATGAGACAAATAAAATGTCTGAAGTTGCACGTAGTAATGGAAATCATTAACTTTGTTTGATCAGTGATGACAAATTATTTGTCAACCCCCCACCAAAAAAAAAAAAAAAACACATTAAAATAAGATTATAACTGTTGACTTTTTCAACTTATTTTTTGTTTTTATTTAAAAAAAATACGGTGACTTTTTTTTTTGTTGTTTGGCTATATGGTCATTTTTGTTTCGGCTTTATTTGTATACCGCTGATATACTAAAACGTTTATTTTTAAAACCAATTTTTATTAACCTTTTTTTAAAAAAAAAAACAACAAAAAAATAAAAATAATTTTTGTCTTTATCTTTTGTCTCATTGATGACAAATTATTTTCTCCCCATCTCACCCTAAAAAAGATTAAACTAAGATTAAAACTTTGGACGTTTTCAACTTTGGTTTCCTTTTTTGTTTTTCCAATACAGCAGCGACTATATGGCGATTTATGTTTTGGCTTGATTTGTATTACAGGATGTTTTTAAATTTGCCATTTTTGAAAACAAAAATGTACAAATATTTGCATCAAATCTTGAATTGTAAATTATTTACAAGAATGTTAAAATATTGGTAAAAAAAAAAAAGTTTGTATCAAATGTCAAAATATGAGTAAAAAAGTCGTATCAAATGTCCAAATCTTTTTTAAAAAGGCGGAGAAAATGTAAAAATATTTTAAAATAAAAGTCAGACAAATTGGACAAAAAAAAAATACTTTAATAAAAGTCGGAGAAAATGTAAAAATAATTTAATTAAAAATAGTTGGGCCCCCGGATCGATATAATTGTGTGTTTTTAGCAGAGAAACAATGCCACCAAGTGGCTGGCCTAGCATACTGAGTATCTTACATACCTAACAGCCTTTTATCAGTTTTATACAAATTGTTTACCAAGATAATTACAACTCATCTATGGAGAACATTGGATTTCCACAAACCCAAGAGAACAAGCTGGATTTAAAAGTGGTTTTAGTACAGTAGATCATATCCAAGTATAGATAGAAGTTATAGAAAGGAACAATGAATATGAGTTGCCATTATGCTTTGGATTTGTAGATTATGATAAGGCATTTGATTCTATAAACATTTCTTCAGTGATTAAAACATTGGATCATCAAGGTATAGACCCAGAATACTGTCATATTCTGAAGAATATTCATAAAAATGCAAAAGCAACAATTAGATTACATAATAATACAAGGTCAACATTGAGAAGGATGTAAGTCAGAGTGACTTCATATCTCCAAAATGTTTTATAGCAGTGCTGCAAGAAGTATTTTGTGAATTAAAATGAGAAGCTAAAGGAGTAAAAATAAATGGAGATTATTTAAGTCATTTAGATTTTGCAGATGTTGTAGTTGGTTTTGCAAATAATGCTTTAGAGCTTCAGAAAATGTTGCAGGGGTTATCAGATGAAAATAAAAATGTATGACTAAAGATAAATATTAAAAATACTAAACTAATATTCAATGGATTTTCCCAGAAGATGAAAATAAGGATTGATTATGATGAGTTAGAAGAAGTTAACAACTACAAATACCTTGGTCAGATTATTACTGCAGGTGGAAACATAATGGATGAAATTAACCATAGAATTAAACTTTGTTGGAATGTTTTGGTAGAAATAACTTGATACTAAAAGGAAATATGCCTATGTACTTGAAAAGGTTTTTAATAAATGTGTTTTACCAGTTCTTACTTATGAATCTGAGACTTGACACTTATAGAACAGCAATACAGAGACTTCAGACTACTCAAAGAAGTATGGAGAGATGCATGTTAGAAATAACAAGAAAAGAATGAAAAGGCAGTATATGGGTAGGGTAAGAGAACAAACAGTTGTGAAAAAATTAAAAGATTGAAGTGAAATTGGGCTGGACATATTGCTAGAAGAGATGATAACAGATGAACAATTAAAATCTTAAACTGGATTTTAAGAGATTGTAAAATACCCAGAAAGAGACCACATGTGAGATGGATGGATGAAATAAGAAAATGTGCAGGGGTGATGTGAAGTAACAAAGCTAAAGATCAGAGAAGATGGAGTGAACGTGTAGAGATCTTTATACTGCAGTGGATTGATAATGGTTGACAATGATGATGATGTTTAGAAGCTGATGAAGTTTAGGAAACTAAACTGTTACCTGTATATATAATACATGGTTTATTGCTTGGGTCAAATAACAGAAGTGACAAAATTTGGGTTCAATCCATAGACCTTGAGCTCCAGAGTTTGACACTCTACCACTGCATCAAATTATGCAAGTTACCTGTATGTAATATTTGGCAAGAATATCAAAACTGATTATATTTTGATAAAAAACACTTTATTATTATATATGTTCAAAAGATGCGTTGCAATTAAATTTTATATTTGAAAATAAAATGTTAAATTTATTTTATATATAAACATTTCTAGAGACTTCTCGTTTGATGCGGTCAAGACTTGATACAAATGAACAAAGATAGAGTGTATAAAACAAATCCATACGTTTTAGTTTTTTTTTTATAACTTCTAATAAAAATTAATAAAAACAAAACTTATTAATACCAGGTAGCATCATTTTTGTAATGCAGATATAAAAAAAAGATTATTAAATTCTCAGATTACAAAAACAGATGCCGGTTATAAGTGAGTGTATGTGATTTACCCCTAATAATTATATTTAACATATTGTTGCAAACATGAAAATAATATTGTTGCTGAAAATATGCTGTTAGTCCAATAAATTAATTATTTTTATTTACCTTTTAAGATAAAAGAAAACGTAGGAGAGAAATGAAGAGAAAAAGTATCAGAGAGAAATTACTGTTGCCTTATTCTTCATTCATACATAAATGAGAAGTGTCATTATCACTTCAGAGATCATGCTATTATTAAGATTACATTTTTTTTATATATGCAGACAGCAAACCGACTTAAATTTTTTTCTCTGATCAGCAACATTTTCAAATATTATTAATCCACTGCAGCAGGGGTGGCCAACAAGTCGATCGTGATCCAACGGTCGATCGCGAGGCCAATCTGGCAAGAGCTATCTGGTAACGAATGAAACAAATTAAGTCAAGATTTTCAAGTTTTTTTGTTATTTTTGTTTTTGTTCTAATTTTTTTTTCAATTCTAGATAGATGAAGTCCACTAAGTCGTATCATTATTGAAAATAATATAATCTTGACTTAATGTAGCTAATTTGAATTAATATATATTGTTAATAATTACTCATGTTGCTTTAATTCTCCGGACATGACTTTTTTTGGCCCGTTAAATAATTATTTTTTATTAGATAGATTTAAAAAAATAGTATATATTTCACACCTTCCTCCACTTAACTATGCCTATAACAAGTCGATCATAACACATTTTAAAAATAAAAAGTAGATCTTATGAACACAAAAGTTCATGGAAACTTTTTCAAATCCCACAGTAAACAGTTTGGATCAACTTATTGCTATAAACAATAACAGCAAAACAATTTCTTATACTAGTTCATTAATAAATGCAGTACAATTATTTTTAGAATGTAGCACACCCCAGTACAAACAAAAAAATTTTGTAATTTAGGTACATTGTTATTGCCTTAATAAAACTATTTAGAATAAACAAAAATGGGCAACCCCTGCACTACAGGATCAAATTTCTTTTAGTTCAAATCTTTCTTCCACTCCATAAAATTTCAACATCTCATCTATCCATCCCACATGTGATGGCTTACTAGTTCTTGTACAATCTCCTAAGATCCAGTTCAATATTTCAACTGTGTATTTTTTGTTTTATTTATGAATATACTCACATAGATTACACATTTTTATTTGCCAGTTTCGTTGTTTTGTTATGCAAGAATATATTACAAATATGTATGCAAAAGCGAATAAAATTGGCAAATACAATTTATAATCCATATAAGTATGTTGATAGAAAAAGAAAGTGACTTAAAAAAGTATGGTAAATCTTGTACTTTTACAGATAGAAGTTCACTATTGGCCTTTTCACTGATATAAATAAACTTGTCTTTCTGCATTCTATATATTAAACGAATTCAAATATTATAAAAGATATATCATATTTTGATAACATTTCTAAGATGAAAAAATGCTCAAAACATGTTAGCAGTATTATCTCATCCAATACCCAACATTATTGGTGATGAGGATAGGCTTTCAGATTTGTGAAGGGAAAAATAATTCAATGTGCAGCTAATAGCCATGACCTCTATTAAAGCATAATATGCAGTAAAATTGTGAATACTGTTTTGGAACCTCTTAAAACTTCAGAGCAAACTTGGTTTAAATAATACCATTCGATTATTACTAAGGAATAAGAAATACCAATCCTTTATATCCAAACAAACAAATAAAGCCAATAAACTGTTGGTGTTAGACATTATCTCTGTATTGAATGCTAAATTATTTTAAGAATTAAACATCCTAAATAACAATTTTGAAAGTCAACAAATATCTCATTCTAAATATGCCAGCAGTATCTATTATAAAAAAAAAAAGGAGAGATATGCATTTGACTGAGTTATTATTGTATTTTAAATAGAGCATTACTGCTCGATAATTATTCCTCCACCAGAAAACAGATTTTACTTTAGCTGGAATAGAGTGCCCTCAAAAAGAAAAAAAATCCCTCATCATATCTGCAATTACTAATGGACAAAACTTTCAGAGCATTATTAAAATCTTGATGGTTTTAGACATATTTCAGTGAGATTTGATTAACTTGCTGCAGGAATGCCTTATTTTGATAACTTTCTTCTTGTAACTAAGATTAAGGTGCAATTCCCAATGACATCCACAAAAAGTTTTCAAACACTGAGAAAAGTTAGAATTACTAAAAAATAAATCATTATAAAAGGAACAATAGACTTTTCTGGGATTTATTAATTATTATGGGAGTTTTACTCAGCATAAAATAAAAGCAAATACTTTTTAGACAAAAAAAGAAAAAAAGAATCTAGATAACAAAATCAAGTAGGTGATAAAGTTAAAAGCTAACTTAAAGAGCTAGTGAATTATGGCTCAAAAGGTGAAACTAGTTCTTACATTGATACTTCATTAATGAAGAAGAGAAGCAGATCAATCAACATAGATAGAGATTAAATTATTAATAAAAAAAAGATCAGATTAATAGTAAAGTGATGTTTCACTAGTAAAAAATAGAAGCAGATGATTAGTATGATCAGCATAGAAAATGATGATCAGATTATTAATAAAGTGATATATCTCACAGGACTGCGAATGGCCAAGGATATCAGTTAATGAGCAAGTAGATATGCATAAAATCACCAGATAAAAAAACAAAAAATATATAAAGCTTTTTGAGGAAGAAGGAAAAACTATTGAAAATAGATGTATATTTTATTATGAATCTATGCAGAGTGAAGTTAGCTAGATCATTTGTCTAGGAGCATAGTATAGATTCATATGTAGAACCACACAGGTCTACTACTGTCAGAAATGTCAAATGAATCTCAGTTACAGGGCTTTGGAAAAAAAAAAAAACATATCACATTAGTACATGGAAATGTAAACAATTTGCTATGTTGCAAGATCCTTTTCACATACCAGTTACTATTAAACAATTAAAAAACATATTTGCACATCATGATCTCTGTTTACTACTGATTTTGATAAAAGAACATCTTTTATATTTAGTCCATTTGGAAATGCATGTACAAATAATGAAATCAAGCATATATTAACACCACAATTCTACAAAGAAGGCAGTGGTATGGTTGAATAGATGATACTGAGAGGCAAAAAAAACAACCCCACCCAGAAAAGCAATAACAATGATTAGAATGTTTAATTAGCCAAAATAGTACTGTTAAAGCATACAAATCACAACAAATCACCTGCTAAAATGTTAATGAAATGGTCTTTGAGAACTATATTATCTAATCTCAGGCTTAGATTATACATTAAAGAAAAGAAAAAGCAAATTACAACTGCTTTAAAATATAGACAATAGTATAATATTAAATATAACCAGAAAAAAGCTAAATTGCAGCTATAGAACTGGTTGAAGAGTCATCACCTATTAATGAAAACATCAGAATATCAGATTCAAAGACATTATATGGACCAAGTATATTTTTACTGCAGTCAACCAGACATAGAAGGTCATGAACCAGTACTACTAGAAAATATTAGTCAAGATCCAGTCTATGCTGAAGTTTCGTCAATGAAAAAACATAGGCACAGATAAATGGAAATTAAGGAAGAAGACAACAATAGAAAAAGTTGAGGAATATCAAGCCTATTATTGTTTTCCTGAAGGTTTGTGATAACAGTGTTCTAGTTGTATTTTTATATTGGACTATTAATGACATTAACTATTGATATTACTTCTATACAGAATGTAATAAATATAATAAGTGTGTTTATATGCAATTATAGAGAAGCTTGTTATTACTATAAATTAAATACAGCTTAGCACTTTCAAGATACTATGGTAAGATGAATATGAAAACGCCATAAGTTCGCGAAAGCTCTAAGCCATATTTAATTTATAGAAATAACAAAGTTCTCTATAGTTGCTTATAAGCACCCTTACTATGATTTATTTGTAAATATAATATTTTTTTGACAGAGAAAAAAATATAATGAAATCTACCCAGTCTAAAAAAATCAGCCATACTAAAAAACTCATCCAGTTTGTAAACCTGTTAAAGAAATAAATAACAATTGGTTTTTATATAATTAAAACAACTAATTGTAATAGGCAGATAAGTTAAGCTATGATAAGAATCACATTTCATAATAATAATAAATGTTTAAATGCTGCGTCTCAGACAGTGATTATTAGAAATAGTAATACTTTAAATATAAATGCACAAGTAATAAAGGGCCAACTACAATTTCATGTAATATATACTAAAGCAGCAATTGTATCTATTATAGCCTAGAATCTTTATTGAGAAAAGTTTAAAATGAATTTGATTTTTTGCATTTTATATATTAAACAAATTCACAATGATATGAGAGATTTATTGCATTTTGTCAATATTTCTAAGTTAAATAAATGCTAACAATATTTGTATCAATCAACACACAATAGTAATAATATCATACATAATTAAAAATATATTTATGGATATCTATAAATTACTCCAAAAATGATAAATAATATGAAACTACATACAAATTAGTAATATGAGACTAAATTAAAATTACATAGTATTCTTTTTTCTAAACAATTTACTATTAAATTCCTCTATAATTTATTCCAAAAGCCTTCTTCTTTTTTTTGTAGTAAAAAATTTAATAAAAAAAAACGATTAGAAGGCAATAAAGAAAAGTTATTTATTAATCTTGAAAAAGTGATAAGAATATTTACATTCAATCAAGGATTACTATCTTTAGATGGATTCATTTTAGTGAGAACTTCATATAAATATGGATATTTTAATGAGCATGTAAATAATTTTATGGTTTACTAAACATGTAATGATAAGAATATAAACTTATTCTTAGCAGAAACAAACTCAAATATAAAATAATTCACCAACTATATTCACAATGAATCATTTAAATGAACTTGTAAATAATGCCCACCTTTTATTATATCGGTGACAATATATTTGATCTTGTCAATATATATATATATATATTTGATGTATATTATTCATAATGAAAAATTCTTGATTTCAGATGAAAATTTAAAAAAGTTTGTGAACTTCAAATCTTACCATAAACTTATTTAACTAAAGTGAATTTGACTTTTGGTAAAAAAGTAGATTGTATAATATACTATTACCTCAACCTACACAGCTAGTTTAGTTGTTTATAGTCCAGAAAACATTATGATTGTAAATTTAACTAGATTTTAAAAATGAAATTCTCATTATTAACTCTTTTAAAGTCCAATTCCTTCCACTTTTATTTGAAAGACCCTAGTGACAATTTTGATCATATTTGCTCTTCAACTTTATTCTTAAACCTTTTTATATTCAAACTATTATTATTAATAATAAGTATAATTATTTATAAAATTATTGTCTTTACCTCAAAATCCCTATTAAGATTTGGTTTTATATTTTTAATCAACACTGCCTCTTTAATTTTCCTATCCCTTCTATTACTTGTATAATTAATCATTTTTATACTATCATTCTCAAACTTATAAGCTATTTCTAATGAATGCCAATAAATAGGTGAGATCTTATCATACTTATGCTGAACTAATCTTATATAAATTGAATTCTTTGTCTCACCTACATAATTAATTTTTATGTTTTTACTTTTATATGACTTACATTCAATTTTATATACCACATTAAAGCATTTTTCTACTTTTCTTACATATTTATTATCTAATATATTATGTATATTTTTCCTTCTTTTATTTACTATCTTAAATAAGGGGATAAATAATTTAAATAATATAATTAAGATAGAAGAGGTTAAAGAAATAAGGAATAAATATCAGGAAGAGATAGTGTTTATAAAATTGGATAAAGATAATAAATTAGTATCAGAGGAGTATTTTATTAAAATAAAAAAAAGATGATACCAAATTAAAAAATGGGAAGGTTTATGAATTAGTAAAAGGATTATATAATAATGGATTAATAGATAGAAAAATATTTGCATTATTGTGAAATAAGGTTTGTGGAATGGCAAGAATATATAGAGTATGAAAAATATTTAAAGAAGGATTGCCTTTAAGAGCAATTATAAATGGTACAAAATCATATTTTGATACAATATCTAAATAGATATCAAATAATATTTTTAAGAAATATATTAATGATAAAAGTAGTTTTTATATTTAAAATAATAAAGAGCTAATAAAAGAGATTAGAGATAAAATAAATGAATATAATAATTATAAGTTGACTATGGTAAAAATAGATATTGTGTCAATGTACACAAATATAAATGTAGAAGAAGCAATAGAGTTAGCAGTAAAAAGATATAGAAATGATGAGCATGAAAAAGTAAAAAAACTAATAGAGAAATTGAGGGGGAAAATGAGAATTAGTTGTAAAAAGATTACATTTGAATTTAATGAAGAATATTATAAACAAATATTAATGATCCAATTTTTATGAAAATGTATGTTGATGATTATTTATTGATTTTAACAATAATCAAAGACAAATAGATATGGTAAGTGCAAGATAAAAACATCTATATATAAAAAATCTAATATGGATAGTAATATAAGTAATTGGAATTCGAATATAGATATAAAATAAGTAGTATAAATTCAAAAATATATAGAGCTAGGAATTATTGCTCAGACGAAGAAGATTATAGCAAACAGGTAGATTTGATAATTAAAGAATTTAAAGATAATGAATATCCAGAGAAAATTATAGATGAAAGTACAAGGCAATCAGAAGAAAAATTTAATAAAAATAAGGAGATAGTATGTAGAAAAGATAAAATAAATAAGAATGAATATATGGGTATTAGAACTTATAATAATAATCATATAAAAAGGATAAATAAAATAATTATTGAAATTAATAAAAAGTTTAATAATGCAATAAAATTTAAGATAGTAAATAAAAGGAAAAATATACTTAATATATTGGATAATAAATATGTAAGAAAAGTAGAAAAATGCATGCATGGTGTATATACAATTGAATGTAAGTCATGTAAAAGTAAAAATATAATAACTAATTATATAGGTGAGACAAGAATTCAATTTATACAAGATTAATGCAATAAAATTTAAGATAGTAAATAAAAGGAAAAATATACTTAATATATTGGATAATAAATATGTAAGAAAAGTAGAAAAATGCATGCATGGTGTATATAAAATTGAATGTAAGTCATGTAAAAGTAAAAATATAAAAACTAATTATATAGGTGAGACAAGAATTCAATTTATACAAGATTAGTTCAACATAAGTGAAGAAAATGATGATGGAGTTGTTAAACAAGTACAAATTTTTTTGAAAATTTATCAGTTGGTTTTTGGAAATAGGATCATAAAGATGTAAGTATTTAGTAATGTAATAAAAAGGTAATTCATAATGTAAAAAAGTTAATAGTTAAATATATAATAAAAATAAAGACAGTTTAGAAGTAATTAAGAAAATATAATAAAAAAGATAATAATAAAATGATAGATTAAATAGTAGAGTTTAAAGATCAAAGTTTTAAAATTATAATAAAATTATTTTAGAATAATTTAATAATAAAATATTATAAATAAGGAAATAAAATTAGTTTCGGGTAGAATAATAAAATGGAAAATGATTATTTATAATGGTCAGGCTAAGATGTATGTTATTGATTATGTATATAAATATAATTTATTAATTGTATGATTATATATTTGGATATTGCAGCTCTGATGATGACTGACAGACAGTTGAAACTGTAAGAGTAAAATTTTGGTGTAAAAAATAGTATTGTTAAGTATATAAGAAAGTTGGAAATGATATCATATGTAAATATAGAAATCAGTACATAAAGAAAGGAGGAAGAAGAAAATTGTATTCTTTCCATAAAAATAAGTGTACCAGTAATTTAAGATTGTAGATAACCACAAAATCATGAAGAAATGCTAAAGTATAGCAGTGCCATCATAACACTCCAAAGGCCTCAAAACTCATAACAAAATTGCCAACTTTCCTCAAACATGGCAAATATTTCAACCCAAATATATATATCTAAAAGATGATCAGGACTTTATGTGATGGACAAGCACTAAAGCAGCAACTTGATGAGCATAATACTTTTATTTTAACTGACCAAAATAGATTTTAATTTTTTTTTCCTTGACTGATAATTGATTCATGAATATTCAGCTTTTAAGTTTGTCTGCTACTCTATCATTGTGCTATAACATTAAACAAGTCATTAATAGAAGGTAAAGAAATGAATGGATTATAATTCTGGGCTACCAAATTATAAAAATGATTACTCAATTTTTTACTTTTTTGTAAAAAAAATCAAGTTTATGTATTTATTATATACAACAAAAATTTTTGTACACTATAACAAGAAAAATCGAATGCAATGTAAATTTGCAATGGAATATAAAATATTACCAAATACACTAAGTATAATGTCAGATTATAACAAAGCTTTTCAGGATCAAACTCTGTTTACACTACTACAATTCTGACATCTATTCTAAACTTGAATAATCCATAGATGCTAAATGATACTATCCATATCTTGATTATTTCCTTGTTTACAGTCTTATCATGAAAAAAGTAAATCATAAACTGGGCTTGGGATATTTGATTTAATAAGCGCTATCATTTAATATCTACTGATTACCAATACATAAAAAAATTAGAATATTGTAAATAGTTTAAATTAAGTTACTAATACAGACTGAAAATTTAAGAGCATAAAAATTTAGTCACAAATTAACATACATGATCACATTAATATGTTTAATAAAACAGTTGTCTTTACTAATGGCTCAGTAAATTTTATTTGATTTAAGTTTTTTAACTTTTCAATTCAGTTTAGCTATCTTACTAAAAGAATTGAAGTGTATACTTATAAAACTAAGTGCTAAGTGATATTGCCACATCTAATTGAGAATTCATTAAGATTTTTTTTTTTTATGAATCTTATGTGAATTGATATTATCATTTTTAAAGTGATTTTTGCAAGTATTTTAATCTTTTTTCCTTGTTAATTGGGCTTTTTTTGTTGTTGCTCAATTGATATATATATGTCAAAAATAATAGTGAATATTTCCAGTCCTTCTGAATATATTTAATTTAAATAAAATTTCAAAATGAAAAATAGTTTTTAGTTATATTATGCCTTTTTTTTTGTTTGAAATATTTTGGACAATAATGCTTACTACATACATGGACATTGTTTAAGTATAAAATTATGTATTTGGCACAAAATATAACTAAAAAAAAAAAAAAACTTTGAAAAACAGGTGCCAATAATTATGGAAATTTTTCATTGGCAAAAGTCAAGATAGTTAGTTATAATACCTCAATCATTTATTACTTAGTTATTCTCTGTATTTGTGATCTTCATATATATATAATTTCATTTAATTTTTTTTTTTAATTTTGTTATATTTTAATTTTTTAGTTCACAGTTATATATGCAGTATTTTATTAAATACACCTAAATATAAGCATGGTGTGTACATATTGTGTAAATATGTTCAAAATGTATATAAGACACATAATATACAGTTTGATATTATTCAAGAATTGGAAACAAATACTATAGGTATAGGGAAAGGACAAACTATATATATACACACACAAATAAGCAAGACACTTCTACATGCATGTATTTAGGTGAAGAAGAATAAATTGTGCCTAGTGCCAATTATTCTGAAAGCTCTTTGCATGTATAAACCGAATACACTAATTAAATTCTAATCTTTAAATAAATTGCACTATGAGCATATATAAATCTTTTTCTAAAGTAAAGGATTATTAACAACATCACAAGAGATCAGCTCTGTTAAGATTAAGTTGATTTAATCTAAGCTATTTTATAAAACATAATACATTATATTGATAACATTTGTATAAACTACAAATATTTGTAAATACATTTAAAAAATAAATTGCACTTCAAAGTTTTTTTTTTTTAAAAAATCATACCCCCCCCCTCATCAAAATAATAACTTACATACTTTATAAAAATTTAGTACTAAAAACCCACAAAGTAACAACAACAACAACAACAACAAAAAAACTATAATTATAATTAGCTCAACAGTCCAACAGATGACTTCAGAATACCTTTAGTAGATAATACATCAATAAAAATATCATGGACCTTAATTCAGATATGCAGATAAAGGCTATTATTAATTGGGGACAATGAGGAGAGAAGAGAAACTGCGTCTATATCCTGGCTATCATCAAAAGTTGAATAAACTAAATAGCTTTAAAAATATTATCAATCAGTCTTAAATGTGTTTTATCAATTTTTGATAGAATACATTTTTTATGACTACATTCTATCCTGATTATTTAAAGTCATATTTTTTTATCAGAAGAGTCAAAAGTTTATGTCACACACACAAGTATTATTTCATTGATGTTTAATTTTATTATTTTTAATAATAGATTAATAATAAATAATTTGCAATTAAGAAAATAATGTTCTGTCATAAACATATTTAATTTTATTTAACAATGATATATAACCATAGGGTGCAAAACAAGAAGGAATCAAAAACAAATTACTGATATCACAGAAAGAATTAAAAGATTGAAATAGAGCCTGATTCGATATATTGCTAAAAAATAAATAAATAAATGGACAGTTGACATTTTGAACTGGACCCCAAGAGATTATAAAATAATTAGAAAGAGACCACATGTGAGCTGCAGAGATGAAATAAGGAAGTTTGCTAGTGTGATGTGGAGAAGATAGGCTAAAGATCAGAGAAACTGGATTAAACTTAAGGAGACTTTCATCCTGCTGTAAATCGTTAATGATTGAAAATGATAATAATGATTTTTAGTTTTTTCCCTTATTTAATACTGAAACAAACAGGCTTAATATACCTGGGTATATGCGTACAGACTTTCACATGACCCACCACCCTTTACACTATCTCATAGCACTGATACACTTGAACACATATATGTTGAAAAGATAAATAATCACCAATAAATGTATTTCATGCCAAACCAGCAATCATCAGTTGGTCCAGATTACCATCTCTACACATATATGCTATAAGTGCTCAGAAACCAGCAATCATAAGTTGGTCCAGATTACCATCTCTACTCATATATGCTATAAGTGCTCAGATATATCTGAGCACTTATAGCATATATGTGTAGAGATGGTAATCTGGACCATATATCTGAGCACTTATAGCATATATGTGTAGAGATGGTAATCTGGACCAACTTATGATTGCTGGTTTAGCATGAAATACATATATTGGTGATTATTTATCTTTTCAACATATATGTGTACAAGTGTATCAGTGTTATGAGATAGTGTGGAGGGTAGTGGGTCATATGAAAGTCTGTGCTCATACACTCTATATATTACATATATGGACACAGGTATATAATAAGCCTGTAGTGTTTCAGTTATTACATAGAAGAGATGTCTGCCAATCCCTTGTATATGTATTAAATGGATTATGTCCTGAACATGAGGGGTCAGAATGACCTTAGGCCAACATGGGTGTGACAAGAATCTCAGCCTCAGGATGGCCTTCGAGCATTTTATCATCAGATTTTCAATTGGATGGACGGTTGAAGAGTTGGAGTGAGGAGTAGATTGAAGCTTGTCCATTAAAGTATGAGGATTGGCTATCTTAATATATATCTGAGCACTTATAGCATATATGTGTAAAGATGGTCCAGATTCCAACTGATGATTGCTGGTTTAGCATGAAATATGTATATTGGTGATTATTTATCTTTTCAACATATATGTGTTCAAGTGTATCAGTGTTATGAGATAGTGTGAAGAGTGGTGGGTCATGTGAAAGTCTGTGCTCATATATCTTATTTATTATTTAATATTTTGAATTATAATTTCTAATTTAATTATTCTTGATAATTCACAAATACTAATATCAATTTTTGTTTCAAAAATATATTTATTAATTACTTTGTGTACAAATTGGAAAGGATATATACAAAGTTAAATGAGGTTGCGCTAAGTTCTGAGAGCTCTTCTTGGAACCTATTCACCTTCCCAACTAATAACAACAACAGAATGACGCTGGCCTACTAAATCATTCAATGAGAGATCAGCTCATCTCTTTTCATGATCTTCTTTATTGTTTTGCGGAACAACAGACCTGGGTCTAGATGGAGCAGTTCCATTATCAACTTGCAGCATACTACCCAGATTGTGTAGAGGATGAAAATGGATAGTCTAATAATTGCAAATGTTCCGGTGTGGATCACTTTTATGTGCGAGAGAATTAGATCCAGTCTGATATTGGAGTTGGTGAAGACTATACCTCTAACTGTTTTAAAGTTTGGACAACGATATATGAAATGCTCAATGTTTTCCTCTTCATGAGAACATAAACTGCAGATTGGATCAACGTTGGAGTTTCCTCTTTGGTAAAACAAGAACCAGTTTGTGGGAAGCGCGCTAAGGTTAATTTTGATGATGAAGTCCAGATACTCATCTATTAAAGTGAGTGATTAATTTTTGGTTTAGAGGTTGATTCTACTCTCGGGATGATGTGAGTGAGGGTTGATTAGGTGGTATGCATCCCACAATGTGATTTTTAACATTGAAATTGATGTCCATGATTAGTTTGTATTGATTTAGATGATTGATAAGGGACAATACACAGCATTTTCCCTGGTGGGGATTGATCTGTTGGGGAAATATTTTCAGTAATGTTGTTATATAGAATGGAGAGACAAGCCATTTAACCTCTGAGGCAGTTGGATTTGTCGGAGGCTGATGGTCACAGTCTTCCATCCCCAGAAGAGTTTGGTGCATAGGCAATTAATTTTGTTCTGAAACTGTTTGGTTAGTTTGATGAAGGGCAGGTAATATGTAATTTTTTGGTAATATTGTCATATTCAGGAGGCCTAACTTTCGATATAGTGAAAGGTAGACTCTAGAAAGAGATGTGGTAATATGTTCTGTTGTTTGGAGAATACAATTCCTATATTTCTCTGGCCATTGCCATTGAGGATTTGAAGATGGGAAACCCCAAGAATCTTTGTGGCTTGACAGTATAGGTAGATGGCATTTGTTTTCCTGACTTTATCTGGCAGATAAATGATTTATTGGGGTTTATTTGTAAATGGTAGATTGGAGAATTCTGATTTAAAATGGATTGTAGTTGGGGAAGGTGTTTGATGGTGGGTAGAACAACTATGATGTCATCTATGTAGGCGAATGATTGAGGTGTTTATTGATAGAAGGAACAAATATGCCCAGGAGAGTTTCTTCAATATTCATCAGGAGAGGATTTATGTATGCTGTGAAGCATAGGGCACTGAGGAAGGAGCCTTAAGGAAGAGGATTTAAAAGGTTTAAGGCCTGGTGTGAGCTTGCCAGCCAGTGGACAAAGATTTCTTTGATGCAGCATTTGAATTGATTTTCAATGTCTGTGAGATCCTTGAGTAGGCTATTTGGACCTTTAATTTTCCTGGTGTGATGGTTTAGAATGGATTGAAAAATACTAATATAAGTGAATCAGGCTTCTTCAGCTGGAAGGGAAAGGATGTTGATCTTTTGAAAATAAATGTAGGCCTCAGAAACTATGGTTTCTGTCATGCTGGACTTTGTAACCATACGCATAATTCTGACAGGCCCTATAGCAGGCAATGGAGCTGTAATAGCTTCTAGATGGATAACTACTGCTTTATGGTCTGAGAAGGAGACAGGAACCAAAGCTGCATCAATGTAAAAGTGGAGGTCTGGTGTATAATATATCAGCTCAATCAGGGATCTTAGAGTTCTGGTGTACAAGAAGAAGGCAGTCGGGGGGAGGGGAGGGGGAGAAGCCCTCTCTGCACATCAGTCTTCGGTTTATGTGATGGATGAATCCAGTGTTGTAACTTCATGTGATATTAAAGTTTCCCCAAGAGGATTGTTGGACTGGTTTTGTTGCTGATAGTGGCACTTAGTGTATGGATTATGTTGTAATATTGAGTTATGACATTGGCTGTGTATACATAGGCAATGATAATAGGATAGCCCCAGTAGTCAACCTCAATGATTACCATGTTGGCATCTAACAGTAGAAGATTAAAGCTATTGATGGGTATTGCATTGTTAACCAGGATGCCAATGCCTCCAGAAACCAAGGAACCAATAGAAAATCTAGTATAACCCGATGACAAAAGCAATGCTAGGATTTTATGATCAGTAATCAGATGGTATTTAGTATTTCCCATTAGGAATATATGCAGAATTGAGAGCAATTCAATTTTTAATAGGATAGGCTCTACTTAATGAGTTGATGCTATGAATGTTGACTCCAGCGATTTTATAGTCCATAACGATCTAGTTAATGTCTCTCAACCATCAGCTCTGAGTCAGTCGATGAATCTTCCCAACCAAAATCATTTGATCTTCTGGAGCATCCGCTTTCACAGAGAGCACCTGAGAACAAGAGGAAAGGATTGGTAGAAATTCTTCTTGGCAATTGTTCGATATTGAAGCAGGGGTATAATTTGTTGGGGGTGTTCCAAAGGTTCTAGGGGATTGGACATTTTCCTCTTCTGCTGGGGTTAGATCTGTTAGTTTGATTGTTGGAGGGAAGTTGTAAATTGTTTGGAGGTTGAGCATTTTCTTCATCTGAGCTGGATTTGTCTGGAAGGACTGACTTTCTTTTGTTTATTTGAGCTGGATTTGTCTGGAAGGACTGACTTTCTTTTGTTTATCTTATTAGTTTGATTTGTAATTGCAGATATATCTTTTGTTGTTTTGCTTTGGATTTAACTTCTTTTTTAGATTTTTTGGCTGTTGAAAGTCTTTGCGGCTTAATGTTTTCCTGGTTTTCCTTGAGCTCTGAATAATGTTCTGATGGCGGTAAAAGTTGGGCGACTTGAGACTTACTATCCATTAAGCAGTTTACATTTCACACTCTTCTTTAATGTTTTTTTGGGTTTGCAGGGATAATGTTTTGTGAGTAGTCTGCTAATTGTTTTGTTTACCTTTTTTGACACAGAAGAAACCAATGGGCCTAATTGTTGTGATAACAAAGTGATTTTTTGCTGGATGGAGGTGATTTGGGTTTTTATAGTGCCATAGTTGCTATCTTCAATGTCTACTCAGTTTGAGAAATCCTTGCCGTCCTCTGTGTCTAGGTCAGTTTTATTAAGATGAGTGATGACCTTATGAACTTCTTGTGTGAGATTTTGGTCAACAAGATCATCGCCAACGTTTATGTCAGCTTCTACCTCCATTCATTTTTGAGTAGTATTGGTTTGTGAGGATGTATTTATTGGTGATTGTGATAATGTCTTTTCAGGTTTGTGAGGATTTTTTGTTGAGGTTTGGGTGATATGGATCTGTGTAGAGTTGTTGTTTGAAGTAGAATTAGGTGTTGTTTGATTGACGTGAATAAGTGTGAGCCCTGGATTGCTAGATTTCCCACTGCAGTGATGAAGGTGACAATAGTTGCATGTTATGCAATCTTTTATGAGATGTGACCTTTGGAGGCAGTAGAAGCATTGGAGCTGTATCACTTGAGGTAAAACCATTGGTGAATCTCCAGAAGTTATGTTGGTGGGGACATCAGTGGGTGAAATGTTTTTCTTTGAGGTGAATGAAAATATTGCGGTGTTAGACAAGATTTGATCTTCAAGAAGCAGATTATTCAGGTAATTGAACTTGTTAATGTTGCCATAGTTGATAAGTATATTTTGCAATTCCTGTTTAGTGAAATTTGCAAGACAGTTTTTGATTTTGCTGGATAGTGTAACTGATATGTTCATGTCAATGAAGCATAATATATGATTCCCTAATGCTTTGAAGTTAGATTTAAAATTCCTTCTGTTCTCCCAGGTTTTGAACTCAATGACCATATAATGGGCATTGGGATGGGTTAGGATCTTATGAATTCCTTTTCCAAGTTGCTGTTATTTGATGAGGGTGTAGAATTGATCCATGGGAAACTTGGAGAGAACAATTTTGGTTTGTAATCACTAGAATTAGTGATATGACATTTTAGTAGTTTAAGAACGACTTATGAAGAATATTTGTTATGTTTTTATTGAAATTGTTAGTGATTGTTTGGTAAATTTCTTCATTTAAAATTATTGATATCTATTGTATCATAATCAGAAGTGCTATAGTTAAGTTCTGAGTGCTGTTCTACCTCATAATCTGTTATACCTGAAAGAAGTTCATGTGAATTAGCTACTGTAACATTTTCAGTATTATTTATGGGTTTGTTTAAACCCACAGCATTAGTGTATGATGTTTTTTGAAATGTCTGACTGCAAGAGACTTTTTTCCTCATAATCTGTTATACCTAAAAGAAGTTCATGTGAATTAGCTACTGTAACATTTTCAGTATTATTTATGGGTTTGTTTAAACCCACAGCATTAGTGTATGATGTTTTTTGAAATGTCTGATTGCAAGAGACTTTTTTCATTGGAGTTAGATGAATTTGTGGTTATATCATCTGTAGGGTAATTAGTTTCAAATAACTGAGTGTGTATATCTTTAAGATTATGTTGTAGTTCTTTAAAATTTATTTAAAAATTTTTCTGTCCACTATTAGAAGCGTTTTTGCTGGCCCCTAGCAGATCAGAGAAGTTTTCACTATAATTGTTTTGACGGTTATTATTTTTTGTCAGTATGTAATTATTTTCTCTTTTGTTTGAAGTGTTAGAGAGTTAAAAATTGGGATTACAGTTCATGAATATATCCTTGGCAGAAATCTATGAGCAGATGTGGGTATTGTTTTGTTTTCCTGCAGTTTTTGTGGTGTTATTTGCAGTTTGGCTGCAGGCTATCTGGCCATTTGTGTAGTTATTATGTTTTGAAACTTTTTGGATATTAAATGATATTGAAGTTTCATTATTATGAAGTAAAAGGGTTTTGGTCCGTTTGGGTTGACAATCTTTGCCATTTGAATTTAATGTTGGGTTTGAAATAATGCAGGTGTTGTCCGCCATATTTGCTTTATTTTCAAATGTTAGTGTTTGTTTGCTTTGAATATGATTAATGAAATTATCACTCTCCACTATAACGAACGTAAAGTTAAAGGCTTACCTTACTTTTGGAGCTCAAGATTAGAGCTTCCACTCCCCTTCTTTCCTCAGAAATTAAAAATTAGTTTGAGCTTGTAATGGACGATCAGTACTGGTCAAGACCGTAAGCCATTATACATTTTTTTTTTTTTTGCAATTTAAACCCAATGTGGAAAAAAAATTCAGTTTCTAAAATTACAGAATTATCTCTTATTTTTCAAAAAGTCAATATTAAAAAATCTCTATGTAAAACAAGATAATTAAAAATAGTGCATGATCACTGGCGGTTAATTCAAATGAATTATATTATGGTATTTACATTCTATTATCTTTTCTTATGATTCACAGCATGTGAAAAAGAGATTGCAATTAATAAAATATTATATATATATATATAATATTATTACTTGTGCTATTAAGAAAATACCAATTTTAGGCAATTGTATCAGAATTTGTTTGATCATTCTTTTCTTCTTCACCATCAATTTTTCCAGCAATATATAACTTTGGTGAACTAAATAATTTCATAATAATATATAACGAAAGCAAAATAAATTCAATCTAGACATTGCATTTCAAATGAAAATTGAGTATGTACTTGTTCATTTTTTATTATTATTGGTATTAATGATATTTTGAAAAGTCTTAGCCAGCTCCAAATGCATCAAGATTTTTTCTATTTTTTCCTTCACATTTATAAATAGTATAGGATATATTATAGCTTGACTAATTCTAATCATCATATTTAAAAAAATGTTTATGCCTAAAGCTAATCTGCATAAAATTTCTTATTTCAGGGTTTTCTATTGTCAATAAATGATTTATAAAAAAATAAAAATGTCTCCATTATCAATTTTAATCATCTGTTTTGTACTTTTTTGCAATCCTATCTTCCATTACATTTATTATGTTTACTTGTATAGAATGGAGTCTGCAACAATGAATTACCTGGTTCATGAATGCCATTCATTATATCTTCAATCTCTGAAGATTATATGAAAATGCCTATATTTAGAGGAGAATCTAGGTCTATGGCCTAGACCACCAAGTAGCAGCAAAAATAAAAAAATACAAATATAGAAACATAAAAAAATTAAAATTCATCTATATTGTAATAAAAACTCACATATCACTGATTTTAGAACATCTACTAATGATCAGCAATAGTGTTGTTAGTATTAGCGGCTTCACCATATCTTATAATGTTATGCAATCCAGTCCTTTTGTTGAATCCAGTGATTTCTCACCCTTCTGCCAATAAACTCATTTGCATGAATCACTTAGCAAAAAATTCTCCAACTGCTTACCTTATGATCACTTCATTGAAGCTATCACCTGCCATTTACTTTTCATTAATTCATATTAGCAATCAAGTTTCTATTAATTTTGTAATGTAACTGTTCAAGCTGGAATTTTTTTTTACTGCACTTTTTACTTCATTTTTTTAAATAATGGTATTTATTATTGATTTTATTATAAACATTATTGTTTTTCGGCATTCTTTGTTAAAAAAATATTTGTTGTCCCATACCAATTAATTTTTTGGACTCTACTTAATTCATAAATATATATAAATAATAATTAGAAATTAGAACAAATTAGAAGACAAACTAAATGCAAGCATGCTTACAAAATATGATAAAGATGTCAGATGTTTAATTAAAACATTCTGAAAAAGTCTCATGCACATAGTCTAATGGTAATAGTCTTTATGATAATATTTTCTATTTCAACCAATGGCTTTAGTTGATTTAGAAAATTCATGTTTAGTGTTTAAATTTTTTTATATTTTCATTGTACTTTCATTATGAATTTTTAAAAAAAAATATCAACATCAATCACTTTTCAAATTCTGCATTTATGATTCATAACTAAAAGTATTACATTATGCACATCTAGGATAATACTTTAAGAAATAATATTTACAAGATTTTTATGGTTAGAGATAGAAAAAAATAAACTAAATTGCTAACTAACTTTTATCTATTAAAGATGTCTGCCATTCTAGAATTCATTGTATGCTTATGCATTTGTCATATAAATCTTAACTCCATAAGAAAAAGTCTTTATTCTATTGATTGTTCATTATAAAAATGTTTGTTATAACAGATCTCAATGTACAGACATTCTTTGCAACTATAATAAGATACTCTGGTATAACAATTTTCTTACAAATATTTAGCACAATCAATCAAAACATAAAACACATATATATTTCTTTTGACTTTTTTCAGTAATCCACAATACATCAGCAATGATATCATTTATTTCTTAGCATTTCCTAAAAATAGCTTTCATATAGGATAATTCTGTTTCAATATAAGGCTCTAATCTGTGTTGAGTGACTTTTAGCATACTCTGCAACTCCTATTTTCTTTTATAAATTGATTTTTTTTAATCTGTAAGTTTACCAAGTAGTTTCCCAAATTAAATGGGACAAGTTTTTTTTTTTTAAAAATTTCTAGTATAATATAATCAATCCAAGCACAGATTTCAAGACAAATATGATGTGATCTTTTATTACTGATGATATCAAAAATATTTATTTTTGTGTTGTACTTTGGTTATAGCCTAACTAGAGGCATTCTTCAGAAAAACCTACTAATACTAAACCTTCCTTTTTATCATAAAAACCCTCTTGACATACAGGTTAGGTTTTCTCAAGATTGATTCCTTTTCAAAGTTTTGATAGATGTTATTCAAATATATTTATTGTCTTTTCTGATTTCTTTTTAAAAGTTCCTATTCAATTAACTGTGATAATTTTTTTATTTATCCATTTTACTTTTTGACTTCTTTTATTTTCTAACATTTATTTAGATTTTGACTGACTGTTTCAACTTAGCCAAAACTTTTGCAAAACTTATCTTCAGTTGTTTAGTTTATCTTTAATTATAGTCCAAATAGTAACTTACAATTTCAATCAACACTTCCAAGTCAATTCCTGATGCCATTTCTCAAAACAGGATATTAATCAAATTTGTTCAATTTCATTTGAGATTTAGAAAAGACTACTTTCTAATTTATTTCTCAACAAACTCCTGTCCATGATTTTTTGTGACTTTCTAAATGGCATACTTAATGCATGATTACATAAAACTTATCTTTAAAAATAATTTTATTTTCTATATCATCATTATAATCAATCCACTGTAGGAATATCTCTCTAAGTTTAATCCAGTTTTTCGAACCACTAGTCTCTCTTCTCCCTTATTTTTTATCTGTTCATCTTACATATGAACTTTTTCAAGATCATTTACAATCTTTTGGGATCCAATTTAAAACTTCAATTATCTATTACCACCTCTTCTAGAAATATATCCAACTCAGTTCTATTTCAGTTTCTTAATTCTTTCAATGATACCTCTTTGTTCTCTCATCCATGTATTTCATTTCTGATCTCTTCTTGTTACCCCTAATATACGCCCCTCCACAAGTCTTGGGTCATAAATAAGAACTGGTAAAACATATCTACTAAAACATTTCTTTTCAGATGTACAGATTATATTTCCTTTTCATTTATTTTTTACTAAAAGTACTCCAGTCAAGTTTAATTCTATGCTTAATTTTATCCATTATATTTTCATTCCTTTTCTAACTCCATCCAATTTTAATTCTTTGAATAATTTCATCCATTATATTTCTCATCTGTTTAATAATCTGATCAAGGTTAACATCTTTTAATTCATAATTATCAATCTTTATTTTCTTATTATAAGAAAATCCACTGAACATAACTTTAGTCTTTTTTAACATTTATCTTTAGTTCTATTTTTTAGAGCATTATTTATAAAAATAAACATATTATCGGCAAAATCTAAATGATTTAAATAATCTCAGTTTACTTTTACTCCCTTAGCTTCCCATTTAAATTCATAAAATACTTCTTGCAAAACTGCTGTAAAAAGTTTTGGAAATATAGACTCATTCTGTCATATAGCCTTCTTAATATTAATCTTCTTAATATTACTATATAATCTAATCATTGCTATTGCATTTTGTTAAATATTTTCTAGAATATGATAATACCCTGATCTCTCTATCTTGATGATCCTATGCTTTTTCATATTCTACAAATCCAAATCATAATAGCTACTCATATCTATTGGTTCTTTTTATAACTTCTCTCAATACTTGGATGTGATCTACTTTGCTAACAGTACTTTTAAACCCAGCTAAAAAATTCACTACATATGAATTGTAATTATCTTATAAAGATTTTGTATATATCTAATAGACTAATAGGTCTGTAATTTCTAATATTTTCTTTGCCACCTTTTTTATATATTAATGTTGCTATTGTATTCTTACAATCATCTGGTATATCTTTATCACTTAGACATTTGGCATATAATTTAGCCAAATTTTTTTCTATTTCTTCATGTACTTCTTTTATAGTATTTATTATATATTCATCATTTCCTGGAGCTTTTCCCTTCTTCAAAGATTTAATTACATGTTATTTCTGTATTTAAAATATTGGACAATTTAGAATATGTAATAATTGTAATCTTTCAGATCATGATTTCAAGCTATTGCTGTATCGTCAGTGAAAGGCGAAGATAGGCAGATCTAAATACAAACTCTCAGGCGTTTATGAAACAATTTCTATTCGGCTTGCAATGCGTGAATTTTTTAGACACGTAATGTCTTCAAACTCAACGTCGTAGCAGAGACCAGATGGCTATAATAAGGTCTGATCTCGGGTTCCCCGGCATCACCACATGAGTAGAAGCCTCTGCGGTCTATATCATTCGCATAAAAGGCCTCAAAGGTACATTTATGATAAACAAAAATGCAAGTTAAAAAAACTTGCTAGCGCTTGTATTTATGTCCACAGATGACATCCTACCAAAACTGCCTATCCAGCGTATGTTTCGTTTACATAAACGTCAGAGTGGTTAGTATTCACTATCTCTAACTATAATTCCACTTTCAGATCATGATTTCAAGCTATTTGCTATCGTCAGTGAAAGACAGGAATAAAGAAACTAGATCTAAATACAAACTCCGAGCGTTTATGAAACAATTTCTATTCAGCTTACCAGCGTGGAATTTTTTAGACACGTAATGTCTTCAAGCTCAGCATAGCAAACCAGATAGCTATATGGGTCTGATCTCAGTTCAGCATCACCACATAGTAGAAGCCTCTGCAATCTATATCATTGCAAGAAAGACCTCAAAGGTACATTTATGATAAACAAAAATGCAAGTTAGAAAACTTGCTAACGCTTGTATTTATGTCCACAGACGTGCGCTCTTCCGATCTCCTATCAAGCGTATTTTCGTTTACATAAACGTCAGAGTAGTTAGTATTCACTATCTCTAACTATAATTCCACTTTCAGATCATGATTTCAAGCTATTTGCTATCGTCAGTGAAAGACAGGAATAAAGAGATCGGAAGATCGTCTGAATACAAGCTCTGAGCGTTTATGAAACAATTTCTATTCAGCTTGCAAGCGTGAATTTTTTAGACACGTAATGTCTTCAAACTCAGCATAGCAAACCAGATAGCTATATGGGTCTGATCTCAGTTCAGCATCACCACATAGTAGAAGCCTCTGCAATCTATATCATTGCAAGAAAGACCTCAAAGGTACATTTATGATAAACAAAAATGCAAGTTAGAAAACTTGCTAACGCTTGTATTTATGTCCACAGATGGCGTCCTACCAACACTGCCAATCAAGCGTATGTTTTGTTTACATAAACGTCAGAGTAGTTAGTATTCACTATCTCTAACTATAATTCCACTTTCAGATCATGATTTCAAGCTATTTGCTATCGTCAGTGAAAGACAGGAATAAAGAAACTAGATCTAAATACAAACTCTGAGCGTTTATGAAACAATTTCTATTCAGCTTGCAAGCGTGAATTTTTTAGACACGTAATGTCTTCAAACTCAGCATAGCAAACCAGATAGCTATATGGGTCTGATCTCAGTTCAGCATCACCACATAGTAGAAGCCTCTGCAATCTATATCATTGCAAGAAAGACCTCAAAGGTACATTTATGATAAACAAAAATGCAAGTTAAAAAACTTGCTAACGCTTGTATTTATGTCCACAGATGGCGTCCTACCAAGACTGCCAATCAAGCGTATGTTTTGTTTACATAAACGTCAGAGTAGTTAGTATTCACTATCTCTAACTATAATTCCACTTTCAGATCATGATTTCAAGCTATTTGCTATCGTCAGTGAAAGACAGGAATAAAGAAACTAGATCTAAATACAAACTCTGAGCGTTTATGAAACAATTTCTATTCAGCTTGCAAGCGTGAATTTTTTAGACACGTAATGTCTTCAAACTCAGCATAGCAAGCCAGATAGCTACATGGGTCTGATCTCAGTTCAGCATCACCACATAGTAGAGGCCTCTGCAGTCGTAGTTTGATTGCGAGAAAGACCTCAAAGGTACATTTATGATAAGACAAAATTGCAGTTAAAAAACTTGTAACGCTCAGAGTTTGTATTCAGTAGATCCTAGCAATTTCTTTATTCCTGTCTTTCACTGGCGATAGCAAATAACTGAAATCATGATCTGAAAGTGGAATTATAGTTAGAGATAGTGAATACCAACTACTCTGACGTTTATGTAAGCGGAAGCATGCGCTAGATTGGAAGTTTTGGTAGGGCACATCTGTGGACATAAATACAAGCGTTAGCAAGGATTTCTAACTTGCATTTTTGTTTATCATAAATGTACCTTTGAGTCTTTCTTGCAATGATATAGATTGCAGAGGCTTCTACTATGTGTGTGATGCTGATGAGATCAGACCCATATAGCTATCTGGTTTGCTATGCTGAGTTTGAGACATTGCGTGTCTAAAAAATCAGCTTACACAGCTGAATAGAAATTGTTTCATAAGCGCTCAGAGTTTGTATTTAGATCTAGTTTCTTTATTCCTGTCTTTCACTGACGATAGCAAATAGCTGAAAGATCATGATCTGAAAGTGGAATTATAGTTAGAGATAGTGAATACTAACTACTCTGGCGTTTATGTAAACAAAACATACGCTTGATTGGCAGTTTTGGTAGGAACGCCATCTGGACTATAAATACAAGCGTTAGCAAGTTTTTAACTTGCATTTTGTTTATCATAAATTTACCTTTGAGGTCTTCTTGCAATGATATAGATTGCAGAGGCTTCTACTATGTGGTGATACTGAACTGAAGATCAGAGCCATATAGCTATCTGGTTTGCTATGCTGAGTTTGAGACATTACGTGTCTAAAAAATTCACGCTTGCAAGCTGAGATAGAAATTGTTTCATAAACGCTCAGAGTTTGTATTTAGATCTAGTTTCTTTATTCCTGTCTTTCACTGACGATAACAAATAGCTTGAAATCATGATCTGAAAGTGGAATTATAGTTAGAGATAGTGAATACTAACTACTCTGACGTTTATGTAAACAAAAAGTACAACTTGATTGGCAGTTCTTGGTAGGGCGCCATCTGTGAGACATAAATACCAGCGTTAGCAAGTTTTTAACTTACTGTTTTGTTTATCATATATATATAAAATACAAGGATTTTCACAGGTTGCATATATAAAAAACACGGATAAACCATAAAATATATATATATATATATATATATAAAAAAATATATATATATATATATATATATATATATATAATATATATATATATATAAATATATATATATATAAAAAATATAAAATATATATATATATATATAATTTAAACAAATTTATGTAACACTGTATTCAAAATTAAATAATATATTCTTTACCAGAAGTATTTTCAATTGTTTCACTGACAATCTTTATCAACCATTAATTCAAATTTCTTACAATTCTGTTGTTTTTATATTAGCTGATTGTCTATTCATTAAACCACCTCTATTCCTAGATATCATCATTGCCTCCTTAATTTTACGTTTTTCATTACATCTTTCACTTTGAATAATTTTTACATGTCTATTATTAAATTTAAAACCATAATTACATGCTTTATTATGATCAAAAATAATTGATGGAGGATTCATATTTACTGAAGATATATTTTCTTTCTGTGCACATTTATATAATGTCTTGTGATCATTATACCATTTTTTTAATGTACATTTTGATTCCCCTATATATTTTATTCCTCAAACACATTCCAACATATATATAACAGAACTTAATTCAAACTTAGAAATCTTCAAATAATATAAATGATATGATAAATAACTCTAAAACCAAGATTTCTAAGTTTGAATTAAGTTTTGTTATATATATATATATTGGAATGTGGTTGTGGAATAAAATATATAGGGGAATCAAAATGTACATTTTTCAAAAATGTTATAATGATCATAAGACATTATATAAATGTGTACAGAAAGAAAATATATCTTCTGTAAATATGAATACTCCATCAATTATTTTTGATCATAATAAAGCATTTCATTATGGTTTTAAATTTATAATAGAGATGTAAAAATTATTCAAATTGAAAGATGTAATGAAAAATGTAAAATTAAGGAGGCAATGATGATATCTAGGAATAGAGGTGGTTTAATGAATAGACAATCAGCAAATATAAAAACAACAGAATTGTGGGAAATTTGAATGGTTTGAATGATGGGTAATGTAAGTTTTTATTTTCTGTACATTTGTATTAATGGTTGATAAAGATTGTCAGTGAAGCAATTGAAAATACTTCTGGTAAAGAATATATTATTTAATTTTGAATACTGTGTTAAATAAATTTGTTTGAATGATTATTATATGATTTAAAATACAGACATTTAATGGTTATAGTTTTATATATATATATATATATATATATATATATATATATATATATATATATATATATAAGATGTATGATATATATATATATATATATATATATCATTTTATACACTCTTGTATAAATTGTTTAAATAAGTAGCATGTCATTTATGTAATTGTCAGGCATCAACATTAATTTGAAAGTACCTAATAATTTTATTTATTTAGTTTGTGATTTTTTTTTAGGAAAGTCATAAAATAACCTAGTGATTTTGTTAAGTCCTTCAATTTTATCACTGTATCTAAATGAGTTGATGATATACCAGTAAAATTGCAGCAAAATTCTATGAAGATTAATTTTATTTAGCTTTAAAGTGGAATCTGGGAAAAAACTTGTTTGAAATCTCATAAGAAGATTACTTTTATATCATATTTTTTTACTCATAGATTTTTGGTTGAATATTCAGAAAGGGGATCTTGATTGGAGGTGTATCCTAGGAGGCAAAACCATATCTAGTATTATTGGCATATCTAATCTACAGCCCTTTATATACATATTTGTTTAAATAACTTTTCTGATTTCTGTTGAATGAATATGTGAAAGGACAAAACCACTGCACTGGAATGGATTTGTATTTTAAATAATGTTTCATTTGATCATATTTAATTGAGTTTTTATAAATTTACTATGCTCATTTTTTTTGTGAATAGAGACTTAACAGAGACTTAGAATTTGTTAGCAAAGTATGTTAGTCAAAAGACACTGTAATAAAATGTGTGTATCACAATCGCAATCAATTTTAACTGCTTTACTAAGGAGGTTATTTTCTAAAATGTATGTTAAATATATTCTTAAACAAATGGAAAAAATAAGTTCGGCATGACCCAATTATACTTTTACATCACATGGGATAGGATGCCTTTCAGTCTATTGATAAAAAATATATTCAGATTATGAGATGTTTCCCTATTGTTTAGATGAAAAGTTGAGCATACTGTATTTTTAGATTAGTAATTCTTTAAAAAAGTTTTTTGAAATTTTTCATATCTTAATTAGAAATGTGTCTGTTTTTGGAAAAATCTTTTTTTAAAAAATCAAAGCAATGTTATCAGCATAGATGAATTTCCCAGTAGGTAATAAAACCTGACCCTCATAATAAGGTGTTCTGTAAAATTTTGTATCTATTATGGTTATCATTCAGTGTCACTTCAGTTTTTTCTATAAAAGAGCATATTGTCAACTAATCTGTTGGTTTTTATGCATTTAAAGATTTTAGGAATTTTATAAGAAGATCATTTTCTAAGCAGAATCCTAATCTGATGTTAGAGTAAGAAAGATACCACCAGTTTTTATTTTATCTTGGCACCATTTTAATGTGAATTATTAAATCAAAACTTGTTCATAGCATCTTTTTTCTGCTTAAATACACTCTTACTTTAAAACTAGAAGGCCTGTGGGGCAATAATTTTTTGGATTATTGTTTGGGATATTTGATTTTATTTCTCCTATAATTTTGTTTTTATGTTAAATTTTTAGAATAGTTATTGTGTGGATAATATTCTTGAAAAATTCTGCCAACTTTGCTTTGAATTTAAGTTCTAAGTGTTTAAGATTCTAAAAATATATTGTCAGCTCCTGGGATTTTGCTGGTTTAAGTCCATCAATAACTACAATATATCATCATCTACTCATTTTTCTAGGTTGGAACATTGTGAAAGAATAGCTTGCAATTTTTTTAACATAATGCTTTTTCTTTTACTACTAATCTCGTATTTAGAAGTATGATCTTATTAAAAGTGACACTGATAGTTAATTTGTACTGAACATTCTGCAAGTAATAGATTATTAGAATTATCTTTAAAGTATGAAATCACAGAGTTCTACATTATTTATATTATTTATATAATTTTCACAAATGGTATATTAGTAACGACAAATAAGTGGAAATTGAATTTATAAATATTACCTTTTTAAGTTTTATTTATAATTATTATTATTAGGTTTTTGCTTATTCTTTATAAACTTATGATTAGAATTTCTTTGATAATGACTTTCTTGCAATTGTTTTTTCACAATGTCCAAAGACGCAATCATTATTTTGAAAATGGAGGCCATTCATAAGTGTTATTTTTCTTATCAATAATTTTCCTGAATAATTAGTGGAGGTGGGCAATTCCCCCACAATTAAAAACGAACTTTAAATAAAAAATCATGTATGAAAATGTATTCAGTTATATATAAACATTTTTTCTTGCATTTAAAATGCAAGCAAGTAAAACATGTTTTTAAAATTATATTTGTCTTTGAAGAGATTCAAAAGTATTATAAATAAAAATTATTAGAAGATATCATTTAAAGAAAAAAAAGAATTAGTGGTATGAAAAACAAAAAATGACTTATTTGTAATTTATTTTCTCCTCTGTTTATTTATATTTTTTTGGCAATGATAAGAAATTTTTATTTTTTATTTTGTACAGTCAGCATATTTTGAAATATAAATAATAAAGGAAACTGCCATTTTTCTTATTGATTTTTTTTATTTTTAATTTGAAATAGTGGTATATCTTGAAATACAAAACAAAATGTAATGCATTACTAATAAAAGCAACAACGATTTTTCAGAGTTAGTGATCTTTTACTATTATGACCTCTGATGTTTTTTAAAATTATTTTTTTTTATTATCAGACTTTAAATCAAATTTTAATATTTTTTGAAAAAATAAATATTAAATTCAGATAATAATACGGTTTAAAATTTAAGAGCGACATACTTATTTAACTTAAAATGAATACACATACATACATATATATTATAAATTATTATGAAAACTAATATAGTGAAAAGTTTTTAGAGAGAATATTAAATACTTTCAATACAAATAATAAAAAAATGTATATTAATTTAAAAGACTGCCTATATATGTTAGTAATCATAAATTATATATCTCTTTAACTTATGCAATATTTAATAAGTGAATTGATTTCTACTCGAATACCATCAATAGTAAATCTGAATAATCAGTATTAACCATATAATACAATATTTAAATTCCCATCTATTGATTGGATTCTGATTTTTTGAATCCTATGATCTTAATGATAAAGACAAAAGATAGAAAACAGTCAGAGGATTAGTATTTAAATGCACTTTCATCTCTTCATCAGCGATAACTCAAGCTTACTATAGGAAATCATTGTGTTTAAAAAGTTATAAAAAAGCTGATTATTACATGATTATATAAATATTGTAATAAACAATAAATATCTAATTTCAGATCTCTAAGATAATATTTCACAGATTTTTGATATATATTTATTAAAATTTAGGCAAGATATTAATTAAAAAGTTTATTAGTGTAGTTTTGTAGATCCACTTGTCTGTGTCCACATCCTGGATTTATATTCCATCCAGATAAAAGTTGAAAATTTCAGATTTCATTCAAATTTAACGTTTTATAGATAGTGATTTAATAACCTACTCAGGTAATCACTCAGTATTGGTCTGTGAATTGTATCTGGCTATTCTTAGATAGAGATAAAACAAGAATTGACAGAATGCTCAAGCACTTATTCCCGGCCCAATTCAAGTGAGACATTTTTTCTTTTGTTAAAGACAAATGTCATTTAGACTTTGCTCTACAGTAGATTATTTAAAAGCTGTTTTATGGTATTCTTACATACTAAATTAATAGTAATATAAGCACTTGTTATTAATTGTTATAGTTGCCAATATTCAGTATTATTTTTTTTATTCAGATAAAATGAGTCAGTTTAGAGATTTTTCCATTCTATTTTTTTTTTTTTAGTAATTAAATTTTTATTTTGGTCAAGTAAATGTTTAACACTTTTTAGATCTGTTTTTCAGGAATAAATGCAATTATCAGATGAATATTGCTTACCACATTAACATATTTCTATTATCTCTTCCACATCAAAGTAACATATTGATTTTATACATTTTCATCATTACAAAACACAAAGGTTATCATTGCAAAGTTGGGTTATTCACTCTTCAGTCATATTTTTTTGTATCATTGTATATGATGAGGCTGTATTCTGTATATGTTAGTTGCTTATTTTATTCATTATTTTACAAGTGGTAGAGGTAAGGGTTGGTTTGATCTCACAATATTACCTCTCCTATTACCTTTAATGCTTCATTATTCAGCCAGTGCTTCCTTCCATTTCTATAAAAATCTTTATTACTGATCCACATTATAATAATAATTATGCTTTTTTATGATCACTAAATGGGGAAACTTTAATATGGAGAACAAAAAAAAATATATGTCAGGATGTAGCTACTGATTTCATCAAAATTTTTATAATAATAAGTAAGCTAGGTTATTTTTAATTTTAACAAAAAATTAATTTATGAATTTGATACTTATTCTTTCAAAAGGCTAACTTAATCCCTTGTAATTTAAATCATTATTTTTTTTAAAAAAGGATTGATATGATTACTTTGCCTATATAATTTTACAATCTTCAATAATTAAATGACTCAACACATACAGAACATGGAGACATTTGTTTTTTCAAAATCTTGGAACTTTGAGCATGCATCATGCTTCCAATTATTTTCACTGTTTCAAGTATTACCAACAATGAAATACTCCATCTTTAAGATATTATTATTATTATTATTATTATTATTATTATTATTATTATTATTATTATTATTATTATTATTATTATTATTATTATTATTATTATTATTATTATTATTATTATTATTATTATTATTATTATTATTATTATTATTATTATTATTATTATTATTATTATTATTATTATTATTATTATTATTATTATTATTATTATTATTATTATTATTATTATTATTATTATTATTATTATTATTATTATTATTATTATTATTATTATTATTATTATTATTATTATTATTATTATTATTATTATTATTATTATTATTATTATTATTATTATTATTATTATTATTATTATTATTATTATTATTATTATTATTATTATTATTATTATTATTATTATTATTATTATTATTATTATTATTATTATTATTATTATTATTATTATTATTATTATATTTCAAAGCAAACTTTATTAGGCAAAAAAAAAGGTTACATTCTTATCAAGTAATACATTGTATAAAACATCATATTCTAGGATACATCTTGAAACACAGAAAATATACTTTTGTTTTTTTTAACCATTAGCTCTTTTGCAGTTCACACCTTTTAGATTTTTCAGTTCTTATTATGAGTTCATTTCAGTTTTCCATTTTTCAGAGGTTGTATTTTGTCTATCCATTATAAGGCTGCTTTTATTTTAAATAGAGACCATGTGGCAGCATAAATGTCCGTGTGGTGCTTATTAAATCATTAGTTGTAATTAAAATCTAGGAACAATTTCCATATCTGTCCATCCATAACAATAAAGTTATTGCTATCTTTTTTTCTTATCATGGAAACTTAACTTGACTTGCATACAGTGGACAATAAATAAAAGATGTATCTTCTGCACCGTAATATAATAATTAATTATTATAATCAATATATATTATTTTATCTGAAGGATTCTTTCATTTGTATTTCTTCTTACTTCAATTCTTTTGATTCTTTTCATGCCTTAAATAAAATTATGTTTGATTCTCACAGTGTTTAAAATGCTTTAGTGTTACAAATGTAACTTCGTTGTGCCCAAAGTTTTGTGATAATAGTACAATAAATGTGATAATATGTTGTTCTATTTCCACCATCTATCAGTAAATGTCAAATATATAGAGAATATTGAACTTTATTTAAATTTTTCAAATACAAAATGAATTGGTACTAATTACATACAAATAGACAACATAGATTAGTAATTACACAATGTTTTAGGTATTATTATTCTCCATTCTTCTTCAGGTGTTACTGGTCTGAATAGTAACAATATTAGCATATGGGTTAAACTTACATTTTTAGAATTTAGAATATTGAAATTTTAAGGCAACACTCCAAACACGTGAGTTATTCTCTCAAAGGTAACAGGTAGTAGAAGTTATATATACTCATACACGAGGTTTGGTTTAAATCCTCCTGATATTTAAAATTTGTTTAAAATCCTCTTTTCTAGAGCAAAATTAATTAGCAGCTTCCATGCATTGTGTATTATCACACTGGATTTGACTTATAGTATTATTTGCCATTATATTATGAGCAGCTTCCTTGAATTTTCTTCTTTACATCTTTTCCTCTCTATCCAATATTTTTGTATTTTCCCAATTTAACATATGGTCATTAGTATGTATATATATATATATATATATATATATATATATATATATATATATATATATATATATATATATATATATATATATATATATATATATATATATATATATTGTGCCATTACAATTTAGTCACTAGCTAAATTTATAGTAATGTGCATGTAGAAAAGGTAAACCAAAAATCATCATCACATTTTTATATAATCATAAATGAAGCTGTAGGGCATCCAAGTTCAAACCCTACAAGGTCCAGTTCTAAAAGCTTTAGATAGAAAGAGAGTGGGTCAACAATTATATGCTTTACTTGTTTGTGCGTTAATAAATCTCAAAAAGAGCAGCACACACATTTAATATTTAAATTTTCTGTTAAAAAGCAAAGTTATAATGCATACGTATAGGCAATGTATGTGTAAACTATTTAATTGTTTTATATTTCAAATATACAACATTTTAACTTTCTTTAAAACTAACCTATGCTTGATCAATTTTAATGTCTTATTCTATACTTCTATTTTCTTTTCTATAATTGTAATTGGGATTTAAAAGTTACAGATTTAATTAAATAAATGGGTTATAATTAATAAGCTAGCAATTATATTATTTAATGTTAGTTTATGAATGATTTGAAAGAATGAAGGATGTGTGTACATTACATACAGAAATTTACATTTACTAAATATTGAAAGAAAAGGAAAAATTAAATCTGTCAAATTATTTTTTTTTGTACAATTTTATGTTAAAAGAGGAAATTGTTTAATCAGATATCTATCTTTGTAGCAATTTTGTTTTTTTTTTAAGTAATTGTTTGTCACTTTGGGAGCTTAATTTGGGTGGGAACTCTAATTTTGAAATTGTCTTATCTCAAGATCTAAAGAAGGAAGCTCAAAGATTTGAAATGTTACCTGGATGTTAAAAAAAGAGAAAAGAAAGGAAATAAGGATTAAGTCTATTTTTTTGTTAAAACAAAAGTGTCTGGAAAAAGGATTAAACTTTTCAGTTGAAAAATAATTTAGTTGAAAATAAATTAGAGATCTAATTAAAACGAATTTGTCCAAAAATAGCAAGTGACGCTATCTCTGATTGGTTAAGTTAGCTAAAAATTGGATATAAAAAGCTGTCTGGAATTTTTTTTTTTTTTTGGTGATTATGATTCAGATTATTAAACTATTAAATTGAATGTTGAAAATATAAGAAATGGCTGGCTAGAAAAATTATATGTATGTCCCATCTTTTCCCGACCATCTGGGGAAGCTGCACATCAGATCGGAAGAAAAGATGTTTTGTCTAAAATAATATTCTACACCTTTCAACTCTTCCGAAATAAGATGTTTTTAATAGAAGGAAGAAAGCATTCACCTGCATTCAAAGAAGGTGAATTAATCTACTGATAAATATTAATCATCAAGTCTAATTAATTGTTCCAACAACTGATTTTAAACTCAAGAAAATATATAAATGTGAAAACAACCGCTGTATTTCATCCACTAAGAATCATGCTTGACAGGAAGAGAAGAAAAATTAATATAATGATTTCCAAATTGTCCACTAAAGCAAATAACCTCAATAGAGTCATCATCATCAAATAGTTATACACCTCAAGAAAGAGATTGTTCCCACGTAAAACGGAAATGGTAACTGCAGAAATATAGACATTATACAAGACAAGTTTGAACCCTTGAAATTCGCCACAAACAAAAGATCGGTAATATGACTTTTATATCTATTTTCTTTATGATATCAGTCTTAATAAACATTTTAGCAATAGAGTGGTATATTTTATTTAAAGAACTTTTAAAGACTATTCAGATCAATTAAAAACAAGAATGTCTTACTAATAATAACTTTGAGCTTCATAAATGATCTTGAATGTATCAAAATTATTTGTTTATTAATTTTAAAGTTATGAAAAATATTAATGTGTAAAACATTTTTTTTTATGGTATTATGATTTTAGTTTTAACTAATATATTATTATTTTGGTTTTAAATAATATTTTGTTATCAATGGGATAAAACATGCACATACATAATGATATTTTATATGTGTATAATTGTGAGTGAATGTGGAGTAACAAGTGGTGTTAGAATATTAGATTAGTTTGTTTCAAGTTAAGTATAGCATTTCAGAGGTAGAAGAGAGGGGGGAGAAAATAATTTAAAACTTGTTTCTAAAACTTGCTCTTTCAATTCTACTAACATTTTTTTTTACATTCTATTTACATGTTAAATTTTTAAAGTATGTGTGCAAATGAGCAGATAATATTTTTTTTTCTTGAAATACTTTTCTCATGGAGTGAAAATCATGGTCAATGTGACGTCCAACTTAATACAAAATACATTTGAAGGGAAAGGGGGAAGAACTTGAAATTAATCTGAGGATTGTTATATAATCAATTATTATTATTATTATTCATGTCAATTTTCATATTTATCTAGAAATTTTTATGTATATGTTAGAAATGTAGTAATAAATATTAGTTTGTTTTATTAAACGAGGCGTATATATTTCATTAAGTGTAGTCTTTGTTAAGTGTGATTATTCATCATCATCAATGGTTGAATATTAGTTATTTAAGGTATAAGTAAATATGCTAAAATTAATCAATAATTATGAATTTCTTTATAAAATTTAGTTTTATGTTTAGGCTTAGTCCTAGAGCTGTAGTTGAAACCCTTGTCATTATTGTTATTATTATCATCATCATTGTTGTCATCAACGTTTTAATTAACCCTTAAACCGCTAATTTTATCATTGGTTGTATCAGATAAAAATCAAATCTTTTAATTGGCCAACTCACAAACTGAAGACAAAGCCTATTGTTAAAACATATTCGCCTATAATATTAAATTCAACTCAGATACGTTTATAAAAAGTATATAATTAATTTTTCAGGTCATGAAGAAAATGAAAGTTCTTTCAAAAATAAATTGCTATTTATTTATTCTAAGATATTCTATATCGGCAACATAAAAGTTATAATGTAAACAAAAAGATCGACTTTTACGTTATAGAAAAGTAAATATTTCTTTTTACTACATCTTCAATATATTTACTTAAATCTTCAATATTTTTCGAAAATAATTTTGTTTTTTTATTATTCTCTCTGAAAATTATGTTTAATTTCCATAAATATTATTTAATAATAATTTAAATCGTAGTCGAAATGAAAATCTCAGCGTTTTTCTTTATTTTCTTTGATCAGGCAGTTTCTTTGTTCTTTCCAGCCAATCAGAATGTCTTTTTCGGCTGAGAGCATGCTAAGAACCAATCACCTAATAATGTTCCTTCTTTGTTTAGGTTTAAATGCGTTTTTTTTTTTTTTATTTTTACTTCTAAAATAAATCGGAAGATGTCACCATCGTATAGAACTTTTAAAACGAATTCAATACGTATTTAATCTAATTTTATCGTATGAAAACGAACTGAGTTAGAGTGATTTTAGATGTCGACTATGAGTCTCGTCGAGCGCAGGAAAAGGGTTAATGAGCTGTTTAACTGTTTAAAGGCCATAAATAAATATTGATTTTATAATATTTAGTGATTTCTTAGTATTATTATCACCACATCCCATCATCTATTTCATGCAAGGATGAGTGAATTGTCATCCTAAATTAGTTATATATATAATCTGAGCTAGTAAACTTATAAAAATATTGAAACACATTTGTTCTGTTAAGATCTGAGAAATGATTTATGTCTAGTATACTCCACTTTGGTTTATAGATGTTTTACTTTTACCTAAATATTAGTGCATATAGTGATATGGCTCAAAAAGTAAAATCTCCCATTTTATTAGAAATAAAGTACCAAGAGGGGATTCAAACCCGGTACATGTGAAAGGTTATCAGATATAACCATGTCTAGATTCTAGCGCGATGCTAGACCATATTCACTTAGTATTTGTTTAAACATGCACTTAACATCAAACCAAGAAATGAAAGTGGATAAAACCTACTGTCTGTATACCTGAGTTATAATACTTGTTATTAATAATTTGCTTATAATTATTGATATTTGTATATTGAGAAATCTAAGTTATTTTAAATATTATGATCTTTTTATGGACTACCTTTCAACTCAGATATGGTAATATCTTTTGAACTACACTTTATTTCTTTTGAACACCTTTAAATTATGTTACAATGGCACCCAACGTGGGGCCCGATATTTTACCATATACCTGAAAAAGGGAGTCTATAGAATGATAGGAGATGTGTGGTTAAAAATAGAGAAATTTTTTAGTAAATTTTTTTTTTTTCAGCAAAAATTTTTTTTGTCTTACAAAATTTTCTTGGCCAAACAGTCTTATTTTAGATGATGATGTTTAATATGATTTAATTATTCATTGATGATGATAAAATGAGTACAGCCAAAACAGCTTAGTTTTATCAATTTTGGAAAATAGAGATGAATATCAAACTTAAGACAAAGGTGAAATAAATAATAGAATTTTTTTTTGTGGAACATTAAAATGATTTATTGCCAGATAGGATAGCCACAGTAATAGTGATGAATTATGGAATAGTACTCTCATGTGTGTTTGGGGAGTTCATTTTGTAAAAAGTCTATGATTTTATAGGTTTGATTGGATGGTTGATCATTGGAGTTTGGTTGGTTAAATTGCAGTTTTGATGATGAGTGAAGAGTTTTGTCATTGCCTTGAGAATGCTATGTATTTCGTGTAACTTATGAATGATCAAACCCATTCACTGCTTCCACCCAATTTATATGTTATCTTTATTTTATCATGAAGCAGTTAACAGCAGACCTGCCATGATACCAGCCTATAAGTCTCCAAGAGAGAGAGCATGGCATAGTTTTCCAATCAAGTTTATATGTTATTCTTATTTTATCATGAAGCAGTTAACCGTAGTCCTGCCATGATATCAGCCTATAAGTCTCCAAGAGAGAGAGGAAGGTTTCATTTTTGTAGTCTATTATAAGCAGGGCATTCCTTGATACTTGCCACTTAAGACTCCAAGAGAGAGAGCAAGGCATTGTTTATCTACTTTAGCCCCTAAGACTTAAAATACATCTTTTATTGCAACAGAGTTTGCTTCATTCAATCAAGGGTTGTGGTAGTTAATAGTGATCAAATTGGGATGATCTTCTGAGTGCTCGTGATGCATTGTGTGATTATAGTGCTGTGAATAAATTCTTTTATTTGTCTGAAGATTGTGAACTGCTAGTCATTCTGTGGACTGTCAATATCTGTCGGATTTCTGGGAGAATGGATGAATGTATAATTTGGACTATTACAGACAGACATGCACTATATAGATTATTGTTGTGTAGTTCATTAAATAAGGATATTAAAATTTTTTTTTTTTGTATTTGTAATGCATAATAAGGTGAAAATCAAATCAGTCAGTTGGTCAGAATAGGTGTCAGACAGGGAGAAGATGTGTGGATTTTTGATGGTCAGGGAAGTACAGATGGGATATATATAGTTTTATAACATGAGTGAACTAAATTATAGTATAGAAGAGATGATGGAAAAGGCATAGAAAGGGTAGAAAGTTTAAAAGAAGAGGATAAGAGGAGTGAAGATGAATTAAAAGAAAATATCAATAGCTCTGTTGAAAACAACAGTAAAATTTCTATAGCTTTGGGAAATAAAATAGAGAAACATGGGAAAAGTCCCTCAATTCCTGGAGTTAATAATCTTTATAAAGAAGAGGATGGAGAGGTTGTAATGGGATTAGAAGTTACCATAAAAGTAAAGGGGATAGTAACAAGTACTGAAGAGTTTCAGATTCGAATAAAGAAGGAAGCACTATCAGGTATAAAATTGACCAGACTGATGAAAGATTGTATGTATCAAAACATACAAGAAGAGTTTAACAATTCCAAAAGAAATAAGGAAAGTCTGGAACAAAAGATTTGTTGTTCTATGAAAAAAATATAGAAAGTCCAAGAGAAGATAGTAAGCAAGGGATGGTAAATCTAGAACAAAAGATAGAGAAAAATAATAAAAGTATGGTAAATCTAGAACAAAAGATAGAGAAAAATAATAAAAGTGTGGTAAATCTAGAACAAAAGATGGAGAAACATATAGAAAGTCTAAGAGAAGATAGTAAGCAGCTCATAGAAAGTTTAAGAGAAGATAGGAAGCAGTTCATAGAAAGTTTAAGAGAAGATAGTAAGCAGCTCATAGAAAGTTTAAGAGAAGATAGGAAGCAGTGGATGGTGAATTTGGAACAGAAGATGGAGAAAAATATAGAAAGTCTAAAAGAGGATACTAAGAGTTTAAAAGAAGATAATGAAAGTATAATAGAAGATAGTCAGATCACTGATAATAGAGAAAATAATGTAAAGTTAGATACACTGATATGGGATAAGTTCCAAGAACGGGAAAGGCCGATAGTAGCCATAAAACCTAATATCTCAGTAAAAAGAATACATGAGGTAATGGACAGAGAGCGGATTTGGATAGATCATGAAGTGAAAAGAAGGAAACGAGAGTTGGAGGAAAAACTTCATGCATCCAATAAGATGATTGATTTAAGAGAGGCAATAAGGGAGATGAAACCAGTTATTTTAGAAAGAGAGCAAAAGTTTCAACAGTCTGTAGTTCTCAATCTAGTAACTAACCAGCATGTGTGGTTTCAAAAATCTGTCTTCTTAAATAGATTGGAGATACCTTATATATGGTATAGAGAAGCAATCTCTCTGAAAAATGTAAATGTCCAAATCTCTCTGAAAAATTCAACTGCTCTGGAAAAGTCAAAAATAAGTTATATCTGGTACAGAGAGGCAATCGCTCTGAAAAATGTAAATGTCCAGTGTGTATCAGACAGAGAATCAATCTCTCTGAAAAATTTAAATGCTCTGTTAAATTTAAGTGTGCCTTATATTTGGTACAAAGAGTCAACCTTTTTAGAGAGTTTAAAAATAAATTATACATGGCATAGAGAGTCAATCTCTCTGAAGAGTTTAAATGTCCATTATATATGGGACAGAAAATCTATCTCTCTGAAAAATGTAAATGCTCTGGAAAATTTAAATGTGCCTTATATATGGTACAAAGAGTCAACCTTTCTAGGAAATTTAAAAATAAATTATACGTGGCCCAGAGAATCAATCTCTCTGGAAGATGTAAGGATAAATGATATCTAGTATAGAAAGCCAACCTCTCTGGAAAACTTCAAAGTGTCTTATATATGGTACAGGGAGTCAATCTTTCTAGAAAGTTTAAAAATAAAGTATGTATGGTATAGAGAGTCAATCTCTCTGAAAAACTTCAAGGCATATTACATAAGGTACCAAGAGTCCATATTTCTAAATGGAGTTTGTAAGAGGAGGTTATATAAAATAAATCCTCCGGATATGTTTTATAAATATCCAGTCAAGATGAAAAATGGAAATATTAAAAAGGGATGGGATGTACATGTGCAATTTTGTGCAGACTGCCATATGATTTGAAAAGAAAAAGCCATTCCAAATTACCAAGAAAATAGGAGAGAATGCCTTTATGCTTGCTGCTCTTGATGGGAATAAGGGAACCTATAATGCTAGCAGTTTGATCCCTTATACTTCAGCAGAATAGCCTGGCAAAGATCTCCAAATAAATTACATTTAGTTTTCTAATGAAAAGTATGATATTTACCAGTCGTTATAAATTTTTTTTTATTTTATATATATATTATGATTAGTGTGTTTATTATTATTAGTATATTTTATTAGTTAGGATTTTTTTTTTAGATGTAGTTAAAACAAAAGTGCTGATGATTTTATCCGAAGGGGGAGAAAGTTGTGCCATTACAATTTAGTCACTAGCTAAATTTATAGTAATGTGCATGTAGAAAAGGTAAACCAAAAATCATCATCACATTTTTATATAATCATAAATGAAGCTGTAGGGCATCCAAGTTCAAACCCTACAAGGTCCAGTTCTAAAAGCTTTAGATAGAAAGAGAGTGGGTCAACAATTATATGCTTTATTTGTTTGTGTGTTGATAGAAAGGTAATACACACATTTAAACTATTTAATATTTAAATTTTCTGTTAAAAAGCAAAGTTATAATGCATACGTATAGGCAATGTATGTGTAAGCTATTTAATTGTTTTATATTTCAAATATTCAACATTTTAACTTTCTTTAAAACTAACCTATGCTTGATCAATTTTAATGTCTTATTCTATACTTCTATTTTGCTTTTCTATAATTGTAATTGGGATTTAAAAGTTACAGATTTAATTAAATAAATGGGTTATAATTAATAAGCTAGCAATTATATTATTTAATGTTAGTTTATGAATGATTTGAAAGAATGAAGGATGTGTGTACATTACATACAGAAATTTACATTTACTAAATATTGAAAGAAAAGGAAGGATTAAATCGGTCAAATTATTTTTTTTTTGTACAATTTTATGTTAAAAGAGGAAATTGTTTAATCAGATATCTATCTTTGTAGCAATTTTGTTTTTTTTAAGTAATTGTTTGTCACTTTGGGAGCTTAATTTGGGTGGGAACTCTAATTTTGAAATTGTCTTATCTCAAGATCTAAAGAAGGAAGCTCAAAGATTTGAAATGTTACCTGGATGTTAAAAAAAGAGAAAAGAAAGGAAATAAGGATTAAGTCTATTTTTTTGTTAAAACAAAAGTGTCTGGAAAAAGGATTAAACTTTTCAGTTGAAAAATAATTTAGTTGAAAATAAATTAGAGATCTAATTAAAACGAATTTGTCCAAAAATAGCAAGTGACGCTATCTCTGATTGGTTAAGTTAGCTAAAAATTGGATATAAAAAGCTGTCTGGAATTATTATTTTTTTTTGGTGATTATGATTCAGATTATTAAACTATTAAATTGAATGTTGAAAATATAAGAAATGGCTGGCTAGAAAAATTATATGTATGTCCCATCTTTTCCAGACCATCTGGAGGAAGCTGCACATCACATAGGAAAGAAAAGATGTTTTGTCTAAAATAATATTCTACACCTTTCAACTGACCAGAGAAATAAGATGTTTTTAATAGAAGGAAGAAAGCATTCACCTGCATTCAAAGAAGATGAATTAATCTACTGATAAATATTAATCATCAAGTCCAATTAATTGTTCCAACAACTGATTTTAAACTCAAGAAAATTTATAAATGTGAAAACAACCGCTGTATTTCATCCACTAAGAATCATGCTTGACAGGAAGAGAAGAAAAATTAATATAATGATTTCCAAATTGTCCACTAAAGCAAATAACCTCAATAGAGTCATCATCATCAAATAGTTATACACCTCAAGAAAGAGATTGTTCCCACGTAAAATGGAAATGGTAGCTGCAGAAATATAGACATTATACAAGACAAGTTTGAACCCTTGGAAATTCGCCACAAACAAAAGATCGGTAATATGACTTTTTATATCTATTTTCTTTATGATATCAGTCTTAATAAACATTTTAGCAATAAAGTGGTATATTTTATTTAAAGAACTTTTAAAGACTATTCAGATCGATTAAAAACAAGAATGTCTTACTAATAATAACTTTGAGCTTCATAAATGATCTTGAATGTATCAAAATTATTTGTTTATTAATTTTACAGTTATGAAAAATATTAATGTGTAAAACAATTTTTTTTATGGTATTATGATTTTAGTTTTAACTAATATATTATTATTTTGGTTTTAAATAATATTTTGTTATCATGGGATAAAACACGCACATACATAATGATATTTTATATGTGTATAATTGCGAGTGAATGTGAAGTAACAAGTAGTGTTAGAATATTAGATTAGTTTGTTTCAAGTTAAGTATAGCATTTCAGAGGTAGAAGAGAGGGGGGAGAAAATAATTTAAAACTTGTTTCTAAAACTTGCTCTTTCAATTCTACTAACATTTTTTTTTACATTCTATTTACATGTTGGATTTTTAAAGTATGTGTGCTAATGAGAGATAATATTTTTTTTTTTTAAATACTTTTTTCATTCTATTTACATGTTGGTCAATGTGACGTCCAACCTAATACAAAATACATTTGAAGGGAAAGGGGAAGAACTTGAAATTAATCTGAGGATTGTTATATAATCAATTATTATTATTATTATTATTATTATTATTCACGTCAATTTTCATATTTATCTAGAAATTTTTATGTATATGTTAGAAATATAGTAATAAATTTTAGTTTTTTTTATTAAACGAGGCGTATATATTTCATTAAGTGTAGTCTTTGTTAAGTGTGATTATTCATCATCATCGATGGTTGAATATTAGTTATTTAAGGTATAAGTAAATATGCTAAAATTAAGCAATAATTATGAATTTCTTTATAAAATTTAGTTTTATGTTTAGGCTTAGTCCTAGAGCTGTAGTTGAAACCCTTATCATTATTGTTATTATTATCATCATCATCGTCATCATCAACGTTTTAATTAATGAGCTGTTTAACTGTTTAAAGGCCATAAATAAATATTGATTTTATAGTATTTAGTGATTTCTTAGTATTATTATCACCACATCCCATCATCTATTTCATGCAAGGATGAGTGAATTGCCATCCTAAATTAGTTATATATAATCTGAGCTAGTAAACTTATAAAAATATTGAAACGCATTTGTTATGTTAAGATCTGAGAAATGATTTATGTCTAGTATACTCCACTTTGGTTTATAGATGTTTTACTTTTACCTAAATATTAGTGCATATAGTGATATGGCTCAAAAAGCAAAATCTCCCATTTTCTTAGAAATAAAGTACCAAGAAGGGATTCAAACCCGGTACATGTGAAAGGTTATCAGATATAACCATGTCTAGATTCAGATAATCTAGTGGCGCCCTGCTAGACCATATTCACTTAGTATTTGTTGAAACATGCACTTAACATCAAACCAAGAAATGAAAGTGGATAAAACCTACTGTCTGTATACCTGAGTTATAATACTTGTTATTAATAATTTGCTTATAATTATTGATATTTGGATATTGAGAAATCTAAGTTATTTTAAATATTATGATCATTCCATGGACTACCTTTCAACTCAGATATGGTAATATCTTTTGAACTACACTTTATTTCTTTTGAACACCTTTAAATTATGTTACAATATATATATATATATAT